>JANHQD010003193.1:18963-29751 GCA_024721195.1 Marasmius sp. AFHP31
CCCAGCGACCAGCTTTTCCGCCTTCGCAGAAGGACAACGCAGACTGGATAGTTTTCCTGTTGTCCAGTTTCCCAACATCTTCGGCAGTAACACCTGCCCCCTCTTTTATCCTCAATGCCTTCTGTTCCGAGGCCCGGTTCCTGAACATAGGTAGGAACCTAGCGACGTCGTCTGCATCGCCTTTGAAGACGGCGGGCTTCGCTATGACAGCACCTTCATCTTTATTGGCTTTGAAGGCGTCCTTGATAGTGTTTAGCTGGGCCTGCTGGGACTGTTGTTGCTCGACGAGACGGTTAAGGAGGGTTTCGAGGGTGGCGTTGGCGGTAGATTGAGTAGACATACTGGATATACTGGAAGTAGTGGTTGTGGCGAGTCGGTGGTTTCAGCTGGGGATGGAGATCGGTGTGAAAGAGCAGAGAGAGGTCGTGGAGTGGCTGGTCCAGAACCTACGGGAGTGGGTGGTGCAACAAACGGTAAGGCAGCGGAGACTGTGGGATCGGTTTCTGGTTCAGGAGCGGGAGTAGGACTGGGGAACGGTAATGGTACTAGTTGTGATCCGTCGGGGAACTGTCGAGCTTGGGGGATCGAATTTAAAGGGTCGGCGTGCGGGCAGGTGTGGAGTTCACAAAGTCTCCAGTTGCGGTTTTCAGGGTGGCGGTGCCAGTGATGTTGGTCTGCGGGATCAACTGTGTGAACGAGATTCGAGCAAGGTTTGGAAGCCGTGATGATCTTGCAAGGACAACCCTACCACTGGTTAGGCTGTCAGTGCAATAAGGATCTTGACCTAATGTCCTAAAGCGCTAGACGCTAGGACTATAGAAACAACGGCGGCGGAAGTCGACTAGCAGAGACGACGACAGAGACGACAGAGGTAGCGAGCAGAGGGCAAGAGCAGGTAGATAACTGGTCCCAACGACAAGTCAGATACATTGCAGATAGAGAAAGACAGAAATAACTACTCACCTGGTCCCAACGACAAGAGGTCAAGATGAGGGACCAGGTGTAAACTACCTAGCTTATATACTAGAAGGTGAGTTGTGCGAGAATAAAGAAAGATAATAGGGAACAAGGAAAGAACAATAGTAGTCCAGGTATAGAATAAGAACGAGTCCGGAACGAGTAACTGTTGTATGTCAAAGAACAAAGAGAACGATGGAAACAATAGATGGAATCAGTTGTGAAGGTGATGTGAGAGAACAAGGAGAACAAAGGGGACAATAGATGGGATCAGTTATGAAGACGATGTGAAAGAACAAGGAAGGAAATGATGGGAATGATGTAGAAAGGGGAACTGGGTATCTAGTGGGCATCAAAGTATCAAACAGGCGCTGAAAGGGGAATGGGCGCTAAGAAAGGAAAAGATAGGGGGGAAAAGCGGCACTTCATGACAACTCCCTTGTTCCAGCAGCAGCAGCACCCCCGCCCTCCACAGCATCAACAACAGCGTGGGCAGCAACAGCAACAGAACAATCAGCAGCAGCGTGCTCCTCCTTCGAACCAAGACAAGGGTAAAAAGAAGAAGCAGCAGCAACAAGGCACATGTGGTGGCATCAACAGGGATGCTGGCAACTCTGGTGGAAATGGCAGTGGCAACTGCCCTCATGGTCATTCCCACTTCGCCTCCGTGGCAAGTACCATTACCCCTCCCTTCTCCGTCACAAAGCGCAAGGATCGAGTCGCATTGAATGCAATCGAGCAATCTCTCCGTGCTGAGATTGCATCGGAGAATACCTACCCTCTCCTGACCAGTCGTGATCCATGGGCAGGTTACATTCCTCCTAGCACTTGGGATGAGACTTATCCAGATCTCAACTTCAAGGCCGTGTCACGTCTTCCTCCTAGCTGTGCTAGGGGCTCTCCTCCTCCTGCGACCTTCAAAGGTTTCTGGGATGACTCATGCGATAGTACCCTCGCACAAGCTCCTCCACCTCCACAGAAGAAGAAGAACCCTGCTGTCATGCAGAAGTTCACAGGTTTCAAACCTTCGGAGTCAGTTTTTCTAGATGTTTGTGAATCCCACTCACTTGCTGACGGAATCAGTGTACCCAAGACGATGCGGTACCTCAAACCGCTCAAAAATGTTGTGGCGTCCAAAGTCCACCGCTCAGACCAACTGGTGAGCAAGGCCCGCACCTCCCTTGAGGACCGTATCGGTCCAGTTGCGTCCTCTTCCAAACGTACTCTGGAGGAGGATGACAAGGAAGATGATGGACCCGGATACTCTTCTTCTTCTTCTTCTAAACGTGCTTGTAGCATTGGTTCTGATGAAGTTGATGAGGATGTAGACATGGGAGATGGTAATGACCTAACTTCTCTATCCGGTGATGATGTTGACGACGACATCGCCGAAGCTGCAGGGGTAGAAGAGGATGTTCTGGATAACGTCTCTCTTGGATCTTTTTACGATGACCTGTTAGTCACCTATTTTGATCTATTTCCCAACACTGATTCCACATTACAGCGATGCTCTCCACTAGAGTCTATCAGTAGTTGTTTCCATAGTCGTGATAGTAATCTGGAATTACTTGTACAATTTTCATATGTTTTGAATAACCATTTTGTTGGCTGTACACAGTGTAAGGGAAAAAAGTCCAGTAACGCACAGGGCTGGCTATTAGATTCTGGTGCTTCATTGCACTTTACTCATGATATGAATGACTTTGCTGAATGTCAGCCCCTTGATAATGGTTCAATGGTTAATACTTGTTGAGCCAGCATAGTTAAATGCACAGTGGGTAAGATGAAATGAACCTCACATGGGTGATAATTGAGTTAGAAGACTTTGAGATGCTTGAGTTGTAGTGCAATAGACTGGTGAAGTCGTATATTGAACTGAGGACTCTAAGCCTCTATCTACCTAGCTTTTATACGAAAGTCCTTGCCTATCTACTAGTCATACAGATGTAGGTAAGTGTGAATACGCTTACTGATACTACTACTAGAAGTAGGCATAAGTTCCTATGCTGAGTGAGCAACGTATAAGCAGATACATGCTAGCTAGATTATAACTGGTTTGCTAAGTATAACAGTCCGTTGTGCCTCACATATTGGAGGCTGTCATGAAGTGCCGCTTTTCCCCCTATCTTTTCCTTTTTCAGCGCCTAGTCCCCTTTCAGCGCTTACTTGTTTCTTTGACGCCTACCAGACGCCCGTTTCCCCTTCCCACATATTTCCTTCTCACACTATTGTCTTTTACACCTTCTTCACGACCCATTCAGTCTATTGTTCTTATTGTCCTCTCTCATCTCCTAGTTACTCATTCCGGACTCGTTATTGTCTTATACTTGACTACTACTGTTTCCTTATTGTTTTCTTATTGTCTTTCCTATTCGTTCACGACTCATATCTCAGACCTCTGACTGGGTATATAAGCTAGGTAGTTTGCACCTGGTCCCTCATCTTGACCTCTTGTCGTTGGGACCAGGTGAGTAGTTATTTCTGTCTTTCTCTATCTGCAATGTATCTGACTTGTCGTTGGGACCAGTTATCTACCTGTTCTTGCCCTCTGCTCGCTACCTCTGTCGTCTCTGTCGTCGTCTCTGCTAGTCGACTTCCGCCGCCGTTGTTTCTATAGTCCTAGCGTCTAGCGCTTTAGGACAGAGGCTCTACTAATGCTATTTGCTGTAAGCATGTGCATGAGAGTAAGGTACATATCTACAGAGTCATTTATGATGAAGGTAGATACGTAGTATGAGACTTGCATGAGAGTGCAAGTGTAACTAGGAACAAGTCCTATTATTAGTTGTACGCGTACACAACACATCAACAATGTATCACATGATATCCAACATGTTCAACACTCCCCCACACTAAGTTTGTCATGGAAGTTCGAATTAGTGGAAGGTTAAACCTAAAGCTTGTCTAAACTTTTCAAACTTGACTCGTCCCAAGTTCTTCGTAAGAAGATCTGCAGGTTGATCTGCAGTAGGTGCATAGTAGATCTTTATTCTTCGATCTGCTACTGCTCCTCGAATGAAATGATATCGAACATCAATGTGTTTAGTTCTTTTGTCAGAAGCTTCGTTGCTACTGAGAAAGATAGCACCTTGATTGTCACTAACACATGGTATCGATTGGATTGGGAATTCAAGTTCGTTAAGTAATGTTTTCATCCATGAGATCTGACATGTACAGTCAGATAGAGCCATATACTCTGCTTCAGTGGACGACAATGCAACCGTCTTTTGTTTCTGTGAAACCCAACAGACAGGTGCATTCGCAAGCTTGACAAGATATCCAGTCTGTGATTTTCGATCATCTTTATCTGTTGCCCAATCGGAATCAGCAAAGGCAAGTAAGCCTTCATCCGATTTGCCATTATAGACAAGTTCATACGCCTTAGTACCAACTAGATACTTGGCGATGTAGAGTGCCTTCTGTAGGTGTTCCTTGCTAGGATTAGCACCATACTGAGACATCTTTATTATGGCAAAAGATATATCTGGTCGTGTTCCTAACGCCAGGTAAAGAAGAGAACCGATCACTGATTGGAATCGATGTCTAATCTCGGGATCAACCGGACCATCGTGCTTGGTCGGTTCATAACCGCTAGGCAACGGTGTATATGCCGCTTTGGCGTTTAGAACTCCGAATTTGCGTAAGATTTTGTTGAGATACGACCGTTGATCGAGAATGATCTTCCGGTTCTTACGATCTCGCTTGATCTGCATTCTCAGAAATTCTACTGGCTCGCCTAAATCTCGGCATTCCCAGATTTTCATGAATTCGCTTTTCAATCGTTGAATGAGGGTGCGATCCGAACCCATAAACAAGGCATCATCAACATAGACAACGGCAATAACAACTTTTCCTTTTTCTGTGAAGATGTATACGCCAGCATCGGATAGGCATCTTTTGAATCCCAGACGTTTCATGGATTCTGTACACTGATACCACCAAGCACGTGAGGCTTGTTTTAATCCGTACAATGCTTTGCGTAACCTCCAAACCTTGCTGGAGTCCTTAACGAAACCTTCTGGTTGTTCCATATAGATCTCCTCTTCTAGTGCACCATACAGAAATGCTGTTTTAACGTCTAGCGCAGAGATCTCCCAATCTTCAAGCGCTGCTAGTGCAAGTAGAAGTCGTACGGTTTCGAAGCGTACTACAGGAGAGAACAATTCGTTATAATCTATTCCTTCCTTCTGCGAAAATCCTTTCGCTACAAGTCTGGCTTTCATTCTGCCATCTGACTTGATGTCGAATACCCAGCGAGATTTAATCGCTTTTCGGCCTTTGGGTAATGTTACAACGTCGTAGACATGTCTGTCATTGAGCGATTGCAACTCCAGTTCGCAGGCTGCTTTCCATTTAGGTATTTCATCCTTGGGTCGCGTTAGAATCTTCTTATAGGTATACTCTCGAACATCGTCGAAGTTTTCCTTTGGAAGTTCTGCAGCGAAAGAAAGCAAATGATTGAGGTAATTTTCTCCCCCTTCCTGAGCTAGATCTCGTATATCTTCGTCTTCATCCATGTATTGTGGATCTGGATCTGGCGCAGGAACAGTAATAGGTACCGTTTCAGGTTCATTTGTAGGATTAACCTGACGTCGCCAGTTTGCAGTGGACTCGATATCACGTTCTATTTCTACAGGATGTCGATTACCATAGACATTATCTGGTCTATTAGGTGCTGTTCTAGCACGTGAGGGATTCCTTCTAACAAACGATGGAGGTGGCGCTTGACGCGCAGGAGGTCTAGACTGTAGACGTTCCCATTCGTCATGATCTTCTTGACGAAAACTGAAAGGATTTTCAGTTCCTCTATTCGAATTAGAAGGTCCTGCTGTACTGGGATCAGGACCAAACAGGTTGGGTAAGAAACCGGAACCTTTCGGTGATCCGGACCCATCTGTATGGGGATGCGATCTGTGCAAATCATCGTCATCCGAATCCTGATTATTGGGAGCGGGAGGATCTCCCCCTGGTTGATGATCGTCATCATCTTCCGGAGGAACATCGGGTAGATCCGGTAGCATATCATCACTACCGTGATCATCGTGGCCGTTTAATGGATATTTATTGAAGGGAATAGATCGGACAGGTTTGTCGGATTTATCTAACTCTATTGATCCGGGAGTTTCCTTTTGGCATTTGGGGAACCAATTTTCATCGAAAGTGGCTTGTGGAGTAATGAATATTTTGTTGTTGGTCGTTCGAAAGAACTTATAAGCTTTTGATCCTTCTTGATAACCAACGAAGATCATTGCTTCCGAGTGCGGAGCAAGCTTATTCTTCCGATACGGAGTATCCTGGGGAAGGTACGCATATGCGCCACAGCCGAATGTCCGAAAGTACGAAACATCGGGCTTTTTCCCTAGATAGAGTTCTACTGGTGTTTTCCAATCCCGTGCTCGAATAGGTGTTCTATTATAGGTATGAATGGCTGTGAGAAGAGCGAATTCCCACCAGCTCTCAGGCGCACAAGCCTGAAACCGTAATGCTTCAGATTTTTCTTGCAAAGTGCGATTGAACCTTTCAGCACGTCCATTCTGCTCATGTATGTGAGGAGCACCTGTATTGGTCATAAGACCAATTTCCTCGTAGTACGCTTTTTGCGCATTTGAAAAGAATTCTCCCCCACGATCAAAGTGCACGCATTTGACCTTTCTGTCCATCTGGCGCTCAACTTGAGCTAACCAGGCACGCAACTTTTGATCTGTATCAGATTTCCTACGCATAGGATATACCCAACCATAGGATGATGCATCATCGTACAAGGTTAAAGCATATTCGTTCTGATAGTACGATTGTTTGGGGAATTCAATCAAATCACCATGTACGAGGTCAAGAACATTCTTTGCTCTTTTCGAGGAGGGTGAGTACGACTTTGAAACCATTTTGCCTTTGGCACAACCTCGGCAAATAGTCGTATCTCTCTTAGCGCTAGCCATACGCTTGGGAAAGCCAGTTACATTCTCCACTAAGTGGTCCAAGACTTTGGGATTAGGATGTCCCATTCGTCTATGCCAAGTATTGGAATCTTCGATAAAGAAAGACTTAATGGATGCGAAGGAGGACTGTCCCATAACAGTACTCGCGTTCATCCATCGTAGTGGATCTTCTGGGAAGCTCGGATAAAAGCTCATCAGAATAGAATTGTCTTTCTTTGACCGGATCGAAGTCTCTGGATAGCGTCCCTGAGTGTAATACCCTACACTCTGGAATTTGCCATCGGAAATTAAACGATGTGGACTATCGGGGTTGTACATCACTGGAAAGAGTTTAGTGACTTGCGTCACTCCTGCACTATTGGTATGTCTGATAAGGACAGTACCATATCCTTTAATAGTTATGTCGACCTGCTTTCCAGCAGATGTGGAGAGACCAATTGGCGTTTCATATTCCTGATAATGTGAAAAATCACTCATGAACGGAGTCATGTGTGCAGAAGCGCCACTGTCAAGTAGCCATGCTTCGCTTGTGTTCACAGGGTTGTCACTCGAGAGAAAGGCAGAGAAACATTGTATTCTCATTGTGCCTACTACTACAGATACATTTCCGCGTTTAGTTATTACATTGTTCCGTGGAATTTGATTGTTCTGTGTAGGGAGATTCTCAGCGAGTGATACCTTATCAGAAGAATGAAAAACTTGCCAAGGTGACCTATCGTTGCTCTCGTAGAAGTGATCGTCGATGTTGTTCAGCTCTTGCCATGTGACTGGAGATACCGCAGGTGGAGGCGGGTCAAATGACTCTTCCGATTCCGATTCTTCTTCATCCGATGAGATATAGATGATAGATCGTTCGGAATCCTGCTCCATTCGTGCTTGTTCTCTAGTATCATGTGCAACCCAATCTTGGACGGCTTCATCATGATCAGATTCAATCGGCTCGTCAGATCGAACATCAGGGTGTAAAGCCTGCATCATGATACTCTGGAACATATTGATTAAGCTATTGAAAGCTGTTCCAAAAACTTCGCGTTGATCCAATGTCATGATATCCAATCGATGTGTCATGTAAGTAAAGTCTGTGGACTTGATCAATTTGTTTGATCATTGACCGTAAATCACTCCAAGAGATTTGGGTAAGTCCTGTCGTACCATCTGTATCATCATAACCAGGTGGTAGTATAGATGAGACTTCGATTGGATTATGGGAAGAAGAAGTGCCAACTGTTCCCACATCCGTGCGAGGAACAGTGTCATACCATCCTGATGGAGCGGCATGTTCCACGGTATGAGCATAGGCTTCTTCTCGTTGAGCTAGAGCTTCTGGCGAAACAACCCACGGACCAACTTCGTCGGTTTCCATTTCCGAAGACCAATCGACCAGAGGAGGTGGAGATGAAGGTGTCGGGGATGGAATGGGTGAGGTTGGCATTGTTTGCGTGATCGAAGGTAATGGTATCGAATCATTCCTCAATAATTCGACCAAGTCACCGAAAGAGTCCATGTACTCTTCAGGTTCTTGTCGCATTTGCGGTGGCTTGAGAGCTTCTGCTTCGTCCAGATGCTTCTCAGCTTCGGCAATTAAATGCATGGGAATGTCGTGCATCCATTTGTTAAGAACTGTTCCTACTTTGTTCCGTTCTTGTAGGAATATTCTGGGTATGTATTGTACTCCAGGGAATCTGTTCTTTCGTCCTCTAGGTTTCCTAACCGTAGATGGATATGGTTGAATAGATGTGTGTCGACCATATAGCCATTTTCCTTCGATGCCAAGATTAACCATGGTAGTCCAAAAAATAGGGTTGAATACTGATGGAGGGACTTTCTTTCTCTGAGCAAATCTGAGACCGAAAGCCTGGTAGATGTTGTTGGCATGTGGTTTACCATTAACAACTGATTGCCAGTTTTCGACATTAATCTCATCAATGACTTGAGAAAGATGCTGTAAATCCCAGAACCAATAATTTTTGGATGTGTACGCAGCGACTTTGATAATTCTATCATCCATACGCGCCATCCATGTGGCAGCTCTCGGTGTGAGATTATGGCAAGCTTGACAATCAATCTGGTATGTACACACACTTGTTGTGGTGCGAACCATGATATTGACGTAGTCACGAGTCAATTCTTTGCCTTTAGCTGCACTTCGCATTAACTGATTCATGAGTTCATCATGTCTGATGTGTCGCAGTACTCTTGAATTGTTACCCTTCTTTTGTTCGATAAGGTTTTTAGGGTGATCCAAGAATATCCCATTGAACTTTTTGGGGTATTTGCTGCGCTCAAGAATCATACATCCCATGCGTTTTCTCTGATTCTCCAGTTTGTACGCATTTAGGAAGTTGAAGACCACTCCTTGATTGTAATCATATCGATGATAGTCTGGTGGATCGAACGTATGTGATTCGTTGTCCTTTGGTTCCCATGGATCGTGTTTCGCGAATTCCTCGTCATATGTCACTCGCCATTCTTCGACTGGACAAGTAGACTTTATCTTGAGTCCAACATTATTCGTTTCAGTTTCCTGAAGTAGTTGGCCCATAGATTTTATTTCGATTTGTCCTGTAGTAGTATCGAAGACTTCATACATGGCATGACTACCATATATATCAGGAGTATCCATTGTCCTGATTGCACGGAGTTCATAGTCCCTTGTGGGAATGAGATGAGGAAGTTCGCCCTTGCTAGGAGTTTCGGAGTGCTCGGAAGAAGTAAAGTCGGAGGGATTAGGCACATTGGTTGCCGGTGGACTCATTTCGTATTGATCCATCCTTTCTTGGGTTCGAGAAGGATCTGAGTCCCACATCTCGGATCAGAATTAGAGTAATCTGGAACGGTTTGTGTGACCCGACTACTACTTCCAGCAGTTGCCTGAGCATATGACGTTCTAGGAGGAACAGATGGATCTCTGTCATCATAGCAGTCTTCGATGTTGAATGGGGAAGAACTACAAGCGCTATGCTCTATTTCAAGATGCTTATGATGCATTGCTTCTTGAAAGTTCATTTTTGGATATTTTTCTTCCCATGAAGACGCTTTCATATCCTGATAACCTTCCCAGAGGTTTTTCAGTTTCTTGTCAAAGCTTTCTGGCATCCTAGCCATGTTAACTATAACAGGTCTGGCCATTTCAGCTTCAAGAGCAGCGCAGTCAGAAGCACTAAGAGCAGCAACGTGAGCTTTTTGTTGCCCCCCTTGCTTCGACTGTGTCTGTTTGCCTTTACCTTTACCCTTTCCTTTCTTCTTTTTATGAGAAGAATTCCCACCGCTTTGGTTGCGGTTCTGGTTCTGGTTGTTTTGGTTCTGGTTTCGATTGGCATTTTTGTTTTTGCCACCAGATTTGTTCCCAGAACGGTTGTTTGGACCATGCTGTCCGGACTGTCCAGACCATGTGGGAGCGGATTGATACCGGTTAACGCCAGAAATTTTAGCGTTATAGGCTTGTGTATAAGCCGGCGGACCTGAATGCGATCCAACACGAGAATTCCATGTATTAGCAATCATGGCAATTAATTCGGAGAGCTTCAAATCTTCCTTCTTCTGGCGCATAACATATTCTTTAATGCTTTGCCAAGATTTAGGAAGTTTAGCTACTATAATAAGACAGAACAGATCCTCCGGGATGTTAACACTGTGATCCTTCAATTTCAATCGTTGATTTGTCATGAAATTGATTCCTGGAATTGGTGAAAGATGTCCAGGAAATACAGTATTGTTAACTTCTTCCCATAAGTTGAGAAGAACTGCTGTGTCCTTAGATCCGAATGCCTTCTCGAAATTCTCGATGGTAGTGGAAACAGAGGTATCGTCGATAAGGGAATCGTGATGTTCTTCGGTACGAAGTCCAATGTAGCCGATAATCTTGTCCCTGGTCTCGTCATAAGACTTCTTCACC
>JANHQD010003194.1:0-21043 GCA_024721195.1 Marasmius sp. AFHP31
ATACGAAAACGAGTGCAGGTTTCAACAGAGTCCAGACGCGACGGGATTGACTGGAACTTGGAGATAGAGGTTACGGTCAACAACGAACCGCACACGATTCCCACGTTGGCCAAGTCAGCTTGACTTCGCACTTTCATCATCACCGGCGCTAACTCCATATCAACTTTCCATGGCATTCAAACCCGCTCGTCAACGTTCCGACTCAATCAACTTGATCTTATACATTACTATTCTGGAACCTGATGTGTCCTGGGCAGGGATAAGGAAACGCTTGTAAAATAGGTTGTTCCCGTCGGTTCCCCACCTCGGGAATTTTTTCTAAGCAAATTATAGTACATATCAACTTGCCATTATCACCGCTAGCCCAAAGCATGAAGGGAACGAGAATGGGAGGCGAAAAACCTCAAAATTTTGTGTGTGATTCGAGTGTGACAGTCCAGGAACCGAATGACATTGCATCGAATCCACGGGGTAAGTATCTAGGTATGTAGGGGCATATTGAAACTGTCTACAAACCAAAATCTGGAGGGAGAGGGGGGCTGGAGCGAGCTTGGTGAGTGTTGAGGAATGAAAACAGACTGAAAATGCACTCTAGTGTTGCCATCGGTTGGTTTGGGTTTGAACCGGTTCGCAAACCGCGCGGTCCGGTTTCCGGCGGTTTACAAACCGCCAAAAAATGGCCGGTTTGGGTTCAAACCGGTTCAACCCGGTTCACCATGGTTTAAACCACTGAAATATAGTTTTTTTTTTTTTCAAAAAATAAAAGTGTATAAAGTAAGTAGAGGATAGCAGCATGAGGTCCTAGGTCAAGTCAAACCCTGACTTGATGTCACGATGTCAAAAACCCGTGCTCACCGGCGCCAAAAATCTTCCATGCGAGATTTTTAGCGCCGGCGAGCACAATGATAGTGACAGCGGCGAGCAACTTTTGTGCTTACATAATTTTCCCACGATATTTTTTTTTGATGAACTTGTGCCCCTCGTCTAGGGCTTCAATTTGGTATACAAAGTAATGCAAATAGGCATAAACTCACTGAGAAAAACGCAAAATACTTTTTCGGAGCCGGCGAAGAAAAGTTCAGGTGTCCCAAATTTGGCACAATTTTGATAGTATTAGCCTCAATACAATATACTGTACTGGGAATTAGGCTTCTAGCAATACAAATGTACAAAAAAAATTTAGCTATTTATATCTGGTTTAAACCAGTTTATTGGTTTGTAAACCGGGCCGAAACCGGTTTGGTAAACCGGTTTGGCCAAACCGGATTTTTGTCCCGGTCCGGTCCGGTTTGGAACCAAGTGGGTTAAACCGTCGGTTCAAACCAACCAATGACATCACTAATGCACTCACGAGGTGATGTCGAAATGATGGCCATTAAGCGCAGATCAGGCGTGACATTCCGTGACGCCAAGAAATTCCTTATCTCGCGCCCTGCTCGGTCACTGCCCGACACAACGAAGGGAGAGGCTAAAAATCTCAGAAAATCAAGTTAAGCTTTTTTTTCTATGTACGATACATCTGTCAAGTTGATTTTGTGAAAGGTATCACACAGAGGCCACGGGAGAGAAAATCCAAGATCTTGACCTATCCCGCGCTAGAATAGTACAGCTAATCATGAATCCCTAGAATAATTCGCACGGCGGGGACGTTTGATGATCTGTTTACAACCAAACATCCCCACGTGGTAAGAATCCAAATTGGTTAGCCTCCGTTCAACTTTGCACCCACATCTACCATTCCAGTCTCTCGCTGCAAGGTCACTCGACATGTCATCTAACTCGTTCTTGAAGCTTGATAAAAATTTGTGGACCATGGCTGTCAATGGAGGTTGAACATTGAACGATGACTCGCGAAACGCGACGTGGGCAATTGAGTTCCCTCCACGTGGGGATGTTTGGTTGTAAACAGATCATCAAACGTCCCCGCCGTGCGAATTATTCTAGGGATTCATGATTAGCTGTAACTCGGTTCTCTTTCTGTTCAAATAAGACAAAAAACGTCATCGATGGAATAGGACAACGTAGGACGATGGACTTGAGTCAAACTTTGGTCAATCGGTGTGTTCATTCTTCTTGTTATCCCTAACTCGCAGCTGAGCACGATAGCCTTTTTCTCATCTCAAGGACAACAATGTCGGAAGATTTGAGCACCAAAGCCAGTGCCAACGGCGGCGAGGAGACATACCCCCGAAGAGGCGAGCACCATCCGACGTCCGTATCAGCAAAGCGTTAGAGGGAAAGCTGGGCCATAAAGAGAACTTCATTGCTCTGCTCGCAACCTGACCGTACGTCTTCTATTTCACTTGAGCCGTCCCCATAAAGGTGATCTCTCAAGCCATCCATTTATCCTTACCGGCTTATGCGCAGTTTTCAGGTATCAGCACCAACGTCAGCCAAGGTCGGGAGAAAGTAAGTGATCTGTGTACTTCTGGTGTTTATTCACTCGCTGGCGCTCTTTCCAGAGACGAGCAGCCCAGGCTGCCCAGAGAAAAAGGTGCGATTCCCGATAGGTTGTCTTTGACTGATTTGGGCTATAGCGGCCGTGACAACATCTCGCGGGAGGCACCGATTTAGGAAGGGGACGAGAGCGTGGGGCGATGGTGGGCGAGCAGGGGAGCACTCAGCAGGGTAACCGTGTATCGATACTAGAAGGGCTCACCTTCCAGTCAGACTTCGTGCCCAAAACCGTCGAAATTCATTCATTTCGCACTCCGGCCGGTATTACCAGCGATAAATTTGGCAAGGTTTTCACGCGCTTCATAACAGGCGCTTAATTTCCGGACGTGGCAGTGGCCGGTGCCATCGCAGAAATGAGTGGCCGTTTTGGTTTTACTCGAAGTTGTAAGTATGTCCTTCGAGGTCATAGTACTACCTCCTTCACACTTTTCGAAAGAAATCACACAGATATGTTGCATTTGCAGACTAATCGATAGCATATACACATTTCATGGCTGGCTATGGTCTACTCAATCGACATGAATGTCGTCGAAGTCATAGAAGGTCACAGTGCTGTTACACTTGACGTATCTTCCTGCCCTCTGATTGTCGTCGTTATCCTTGAAAGCGACACACTCCCACCAGCCCTCCTTACGGCCCCAAGACTCTCGCTGGCCTGAATCGAGACGGTACCAGGCGTCGCTACCCTGGTCACAGTATTTGGAGACGAAAGCTTGAATGTCATCTCGGCCGGAGGCATTGTGTACGATAATGCTGCCCATCTACAAGGTAAACGCGACAGTAGGGTTAGAGCAGAGCGGTCTGAATGAGGAGCAACATCGCGACATGCCTTTTACTTTAGCGATTTGAAGCGGTGTGAAGAGCGTATAACGTTCGAAGTTGGTAATAGCACCTGCACAGCAGAAATCATCAGCATCGAGTGAACAGCACGGAAGAAAGGGTGATGTGCGTACAGAGTAAGCTGGGCAAATTCAAGTGCAGTGTAGTCCTTCCTTTGCGGTGTATGCTTTTATACAATCTCCTGGGCCGTTCATTCCAGATGTCGTTTTTCAAATGAACGTGCTACCTCTGGGCCAGAGCACAATTGGAGCACAAGGTGGAATGTTCACGAACGCCACATCAATCGGTCCACAATACGGTACCTATTCTTGTGACTTCAATATGTAATCAAGTATCAGTATCAGCAAGAATGCAATGTATAGGGATGACTTGAACACCACTTGATATCTACGGGTAATATGCGAATACATTGACGAAGCAGCGTAGGCAACCGAACTCGAACGAATGTTGAACTTCCATTTTCTCACGAGATACTACCCCAGATTTTGGTCGCCACTTGAACGTTTTATATCCCTGACAAAGTGCCAAAGAATCAGTCAGAATTCAGAGACCTGAATGGGCAAGGTTCAGTAATCCAAATCGGTCGAACTCACTGCATTCACAGTTATTGACAGCCACATATATCCATCACCCCAGACCCATACCTACCACTATCTCCCTCAGTTTGATTTCGTCACATTCTCTGAGCCTAACTCCCTGTTACAACCTCGCCACTCACACAACCAGATCCTCCACCAGCGACAGACTCTTGAAGTCTGTCGAGACCACGGCGATCCAACTCCAAAATGGAGCTTCCGTGATTTCCAGGAAGGAATATGACGTACTTGCGAGAAGCAGGAGGGAAGCAAACACCTTCGACCGTAACCGGATTAGCTCGCCAGCTCCCAACGCGGTAATTGTCCTTCCCGGCAAATCGTGCATGATTGGTCAATGTCAGTAGGACCCTGTACATATACCAGAATGTCTGCGCCGCAGGCGTACTCCACCGCCGGCTCCACATTTCGGACCTCGCCTTCAACGACAACACTGTTGACCCACTCCATCACAAAGCCAAGGAATCTCCAATATGAGGGGCTCACAACTGGAAAGTGAATTCCAGAGATGAACGGTGAACTCGGAACTTAGCCAATTATTTCCTGTCCCAACTTTCGACTCATTCGGACTGGACAAAGTAGACTCATTCGAAAGTCCTTCAGTTTCGTGGTATCCACTAGTGGCTTACCCGGACCGTTCGCCCTTTATACACTTACCCTCTACTCCTTACTGGATTGCGCTGATTTCTATTGTACCAGCAGACAAGCCGCAAGTCCCGCGGTTTCTTTGTATAGATTGCTGCTAGAATCCTGCTCCAGACAAGTTGAATATGTATCCATACCATACCCGCTCGATCACTGACTTCTGTTTCAGCATGCTACGGCTGACGAGAACAACTTTTACGCCTTTGCATTCACAGTTCCCGCCCTTGTCGCCTTCGTGAGCTTCTCCCACCTGTCAAACGTGCTTATTGATTTCGTCTCGATACTCTCAGAATGGTACTAGGGTTGTACGAGAGTCTCCCGGCCATAGATCTACTATGTTTTTTTCTGTGATTTTTGGGAGTCTACATGTCTATGAGATGCTTGAGACGATTTATGCCTAACGCAAGGGGCAAAGATTCAAAATTGAAATTGTTCAAATCCGGAGAGTGCCGAAGAGACAGCACCACAGCATCGGTCTTGATTCGAGGTTTCTCCGCTGGTGCGCGACTAAGATCTGCGCTTTCGTATCAAGACACGTCGAGAACGGGCCTCTACCTGATGTTGAGTTAGTGGGTTCCCTCCATGTTCTATCGCCTTCGTGTTTATCCCGAGTTAACCAGGCCGCAAGCCGGGCATGAGTATAGTCAATGTCCGCCCTAAGCCCCCTGATAGTACAAGCATGGAAGGGTATCATGATAGGTTCCCCGAGCCATCCTATTCAAATGCATGCGAGAATAAACGGACAGAATGAGCCGGCGGGAGGCCCAGCTTTTGGGAGGGCCCACACCTCCTCTGTAATCTACCGCCACAGTACGAGATGATGATGAGCTCGTTCTTAGGTTTGTGGATCTTCCTGAATACACGCCGTGGCGGGCTTAGTACGTATCATAGTATGTACGGTATCCACACCCCGGCAGTTCTTAGTAGGAGTACGCCGTGTATCTATCTATCTATCTATCTGCGGGATACGGCTGACCAGGTTAATAGTTTTGCCTTTGCATTCACAGTTCCCATCCTCGTCCCCTTCGTGATCTTCTCCCACGTAACTTACGGTTGACAAGACCAATTAGTTCAATAAAGCGAGTAAAAAGCAGGCCTGATTGGTCTCGTCAGCCGTAGTACACGTGCTTTATCCTCCTGAGACCAGCAGGCGTTATCTCCTAGTCTCGTTTAACCAGACTGACGATATCTACCTGACGACTTCGATGTAGGTAGATATGTAGTCTGGAACAAAAGTGGGGTCCTAAGAGGGCCAGCCTTAATTACCTAATGCTGTGTGCTCGGATCGGCCGGACCAGTCGGTTCATGACGGACCGCAAGTCATTTTTGCTGTTTACCTCCCGAGCTCGTCGTCTGCGACGAGTCGTGTTGAAATCTTATAATTATCTTGCTCTCTCGATCGTTTCTTTGCTCTTGCGTCAATCGAGATGACCTCTCCTTCGACGTGGAAAGACCCCATTGGACTCAACACTATCAACAAAGTCGCAGCACGCTATATTCCTGCAATGGCCGAATGGCCTGTACGACTATCAGCTCGACCCAATCTCAAAAGTTCTCACCCTCGAATCCGTGTTTTTTGTCAGCAGAACAGCTTGTGGGAAGGCAGCTTTATTCATGGTGCCATTGGTAGTTCACCGGGAGCTCACCATACGGCCGCAAGCCCAGTCCTACCCTCTCCTCTCAGTTCAAGATCACTCGGTGGTGGTTGTGATTACACCAACAAAAGGGTTGGCATCCAGCATCGTGCGTTCTCTTTTCTTCGTTTTATCTCTTGTATGACTTAATTTTGTGCTCTCAGATCTCAGAGGCAGAGTCATTAGGCCTTTAGGACTCAATGGCCTATCATATTGTCACGATGTAATCAGCGAATACTGAATGAAGAAAGATGATCTTACGCACCTCATTTGTGAATGCAAGACCTAGGACCTGCTCTGTGTCGATCCAGAGCATCAGAACAGCACTGAATGGCGCACAATCATCCGTCACACCACCTTCCGACAGCACCTCGTTCTTTTTGCAGTAGATGAGGCTCACCTCACAGAGTCCTGGGGACTCGACTTTCGTCCAGTTCCTTGCTCAGATCTCATCTCAACTTCTAGGCCAGGGAGGCGGTAATCGGCTGCATTGGGAGGTAGACTATGTATGGTGAATCGGCAATCGTGAGTCATTTCTTGCGCAATCTTTGACGTTTCGTTGATTTGGACGTGTTATCGGACATAGTGAAGTGTTACGGCGAAGAAAATGGATGGATTTCAGAGAGTTAGAACGTAAAATACATAGACTGGACTGTGAGCGACGACGCGATTGAGCCAGAGAGAGGGAAAGGGCCGTGGGACCAATCCTTAATTACATAATCAAGGGCTGGCCCTATAGAACCCCCGACATTGATATAAGACTAGTTATCTCCTTCACACTCGGATTAAAGAATTATAGCCAACCCAAGACCGCCGTCAGCTCTCATGTAGCGTTGTAGATTTTAATTCTCTGTCTGCGCCCTTTGAAATTTGACAGGGCCCTCTCGCAAAAATTGCTTAACTGGGGATCATGTCGTCGATGAAAAAGTCGACATGTACTAGTACAACCTGTCAAAGTGGCAACCAAAGTCTGGGGTATACGGTTCTTTTGACAAACCAGAGTCCTGTTCGCCTCTGCCTTCCACAATGGGAGTTCGGGGATTTTCTAGGCCCGGGACGTGTGTCAGTGAGAATTCAGTTGCTCGCGCCTCAAATGACCCCGATGATATTAATACGGAGTATGCAGGTCATTAAGGAGCATGTGGTGTTCCGTGTTCATTCATGCCCCTCGTACTCTTGTTAGTAGTCATTGAAGTCGAAGTGGCAGACAAACAATGTATTGTAGATCGATCTGGCGTTTCTGGAAGCTCTACTGCTCTGAGAGAGGGTGCTGCCAGTTCGTTCAGAAGACATGACGTCTGTAATGGAGGATACAGAAGGTATAAAAGCATAGGTTTCAAGGGAGCAAGAACGATACTGTGCACTCGAATTTGCCCTGTGGATCTGTGCGCACTTCACCTTCGAATTCTTCCTCACTGCTTGCTAACTCTCGCCTTCGCCATGTAGATTTCACAATCGACTTCTTCGTTAACCAACACTCCAACTTGAAATCGCTGAAACAAAAAGGCGTGTTACAATTATCTCTCCTTCCCAGGCTATTCTGCTAACCCCCCATATTGTCACTTCGCTTTTGCAGATGGGCAGCATTATCGTACACAATGCCTCTGGCCGAGATGACATCCAAGCTTTCGTCTCCAAATACTGTGACCAGGGTAGCGATGCCTGGTACCGTCTCGATTCAGGCCAGCGAGAGTCTTGGGGCCATAAGGAGGGCTGGTGGGAGTGTGTCGCTTTCAAGGATAACGACGACAATCAGAGGGCAGGAAGATACGTCAAGTGTAACAGCACTGTGACCTTCTATGACTTCGACGACATTTGTGTCAATGATGACTAGTAGACCATAGCCGGCCATGAAATGTGTATATTGTCCTAAAGTGCTAGACGCTAGGACTATAGAAACAACGGCGGCGGAAGTCGACTAGCAGAGACGACGACAGAGACGACAGAGGTAGCGAGCAGAGTGCAAGAGCAGGTAGATAACTGGTCCCAATGACAAGTTAGATATATTGCAGATAAGGAGAAACGGAATTAACTACTCACCTGGTCCCAATGACAAGAGGTCAAGATGAGGGACCAGGTGTAAACTGCCTAGCTTATATACTGGAATATGAGTCGCGCGAGAATAAAGAAAGATAATAGGGAACAAGGAAAGAACAATAGTAGTCCAGATAAAGAATAAGAACGAGTCTGGAACGAGCAACTGTTGTATATGAAAGAACAAAGAGAACAAAGGAAACAATGGATGGGATAGGTTGTGAAGACGATGTGAAAGAACAAGGATGGGAGAGGAAATGATGGGAATGATGGGGAGAGGGGAACCGGGTAACTGGTAGGCGTCAAAGTAACAAGTGGGCGTCAAAGTAACAAATAGGCGCTAAAAGAGGAATGGGCGCTAAGAAAGGAAAAGATAGGGGGAAAAGCGGCACTTCATGACATATATGCTATCGGTTAGTCTGTAAATGCAACATCATATCTGTGTAATCTCCTTTGAAACCTGTGAAGGAGGTAGTAGTAGAATGACTTCGTTGGAGGACAAAAGCCCGACTTCCAGCAAAGCTTCTCGGAGTCGACCTCAGAATATCGGTACGCCTAGCTGAGCTGTACCGAGTTGGCCTCTACAACGGCCACTCATGTTCCGTTTATTTTTCTGTTACTCCAGACACGGAATTCTCTGGCAAATAGTACGTCCAATAACTAAGAGTGTACCAATTCCATTGTGGGGTGCTAGACGGGACGTCGCAAACCATGCCATCCAAGTCACCCAATCTGTAACTATTCCGCTCCTTGAAACAGAGAGTCTTCGGGTTGTGCGCCGCATTCACGACTCGAATCTGAGCTGGTCAGGTGGTAGGATTGGTCCTCCACTAGATACAGGGAATGTAGGAGAGGAAAGGTTCGATCACTGGAATATCGATAGGATCCCGATATACTATAACTTCAGAGGAGCTACGCAATAAGAATCTCTGCAGGAATAAATGAAAAGTTCTGCTACGTATAAAGCTACTGAGAACGTGGAGGTCTAGGAAGCAATGACAAACCATAGTACTATAGGTAGGGAACGATTGTCTTCCCATATCGTTGAGGAAGGGCGAGCGAGGCTATTTCAAGGCCGACCTCAGGCTGCGGCACATTGTGACCGGGAGAAACTGGGAGAAACTGGTGAATGGTCGTTCCTGTCAGATTCCCCGAGGGCGTTATCCCCCTCACGCGTGGGGCCTGCATAGATGATGTTTTCAACGTCGAGTGAACCCAACAATTTTTTGTATGTTGATGAGCACGTCCTTTGACTCGAATTCGCATCCAAACAGCACCAAATTCTCTATCCCAGATCCACATCTCTTTCGCACGCTTAGAACGCACAAGAGCTCCTGTGATATATTGTGGATCACCTCTGTCGGATCGGGAGGGTCGTTCTGCCAATCTTTTTGCAAGAAGTAAAGCCAAAGTGTCCTGACGGCGGGAAAGAGCAAACCGGACCCCTTCGCTACTTGGGCTTCATCGTCCGCTGTCGTCTGCCCTAATAGCGGTATCATCTCAATGGCCAATCCGAGAGAGATGGTGATTGTGTGGAGCTCGGGAAGCGAGGCGAAGTACTTTTCGACGGTTGCGTTGGAAATTCTACTATTCCAGCCTCCCCCGCACTCGAGGTGGAGGGCGTGGAGATGAGAGGGAGTCCGTGATACAGGTTTTCCATACCAGCGGGGACATCCGTATCTGAGGAGTGGTTGAGTCTGAGACGGGGCATTCTCCTTTTGTCAAAGGGGATACGAGAGATGTCGGTTAGGTGAAGTTCAGTGCAGTGGATCAAATCATATACAGGACAATCAAAATCATCGTCGTGCCCCACCACCATTGACACAATGGGAGACGATGGGAAAAATCGCGATAGGACCAGACGAACTGACCGAAGGAGAGCTGAGGATATTGATTCGTAGGCTTGTCGTTCTACCTCCAGACCGAGGGAGAGCTGGGGATATTTGTTCGTGTCTTTTCCGTTCGACCTCCACGGAAACAGAGGGAGGGAAGATAAAGTAGTCCAAAAAGTTAACGCCGTCCATGCTACCCAAAAGGCGCAATGACTTAAGACGCTGCAGGGGGTGCGGAGGCGAATGCAGACTCCAGGGTGGAATATCACAGACCTCGTCTACTACGTCATTCAGCTCGGAGCCCCTTTTACGCTGTATGCAGAGCATCTCGAGATTCAGCGCGGTCTGAATTATTCCTAAAGTTTCGTCAACGGATGGGCAGAGCGGTTGAACCTTGGTACTGAATATCGTCAGTTGAAAGGATGTCAAATCCCTCGCGAGAGCCATTATATCGTATTGAGAAAGAACGGCGTTGATGACGAGTTTTCTGAGACGGGGAGGTCCGCCTACGAGGCTGTCGGGCATGACGAGGGGTAGATGTTCCTCGGACCCAAGATCGCCGTAGTCGTAGTGCCCTTCGCACTCGAGATGAAAAGAATGGAGGAGAGGAGCCTTTTCAACATGTGGGGCCATTTGGGCAGCGTCCCGAATACGGTGATTGAGCGCAGCTACACGATGGATGTTCTGCATGAGCATGAAATCTGCGAGTTGACGATTAAGACAGCTAAGGCCTTTCCTGTATCCCCGGGAAATAGAAAGATGGAGAGGTGCGTTCTGGGATCTAAGTAGCATCCACAGTGAAGGCCACTCGTCTTTGAAGTCAGTGCTTGAACAAAGAGACGGTGTGCTGAACGCTACTTGTCGCCAATGGCGACACACCTGTGGGAACGAGTACCAGCAACCTTCTCATGGTTTTTTTGCCCTCTCGCTGTCGTCATCATTGTCTAAGTATGCGTCTTCGTCTTCGAACTCGTTGTCACCGATCCTGATCTTTTGAACACGGTAACGAAAGATGCCGGAGAGAATCTCGACAGGGATATGGCATGTTATATTCTGCGAATTTGGATTGTGTCCTGATGAGACAGTGGTATGGTGTCAGAACTCGCAGAATAGTATCAGCTGGAATGATCCACGATGCCTTCAGCTTTATCCATAGAGAGTAGTGGAACTTTGGACGGGCGCGATGGAGAGTTGAACATTGACAGTGGAGGTCATGGTCATTGTCAACAACCAACTGCAGATAATTCCCACGTTCTTCAGTGATCACTGGCACCCATGAGCCATGCATTTGTTCACTCCAAGTTCTTTTCATCCTATGTAGTCACAGTATCCTACTGTCTGACACTCATATCAGATTGTTACATGTGAGCCTCGTATAGCTACTGTGGATGCTAAGCTCTAGCAAAGCATCGGAGTGAAATGTCAGTGACCTGCTGTGCCAGCAGTCGACATGATAACAATGGATAGCAGATGAATCGAGCAGAATTTCCTGTCCGGGTAAGTCGAGGGAGGGATCCTTTTACACACGGCACAGAGACTGAAGGGATAACGCCAGTATCCCGAGGTGCCATGAGCGGGGGAGCAGGGTCATACAACGTTTCTTGGTATGGTGGCCTCGAACCAGTGACCTCGCTAGGATACGAAGGCCGCGTCG
The DNA here is from genome assembly GCA_024721195.1 of Marasmius sp. AFHP31. Classification (NCBI taxonomy): domain Eukaryota; kingdom Fungi; phylum Basidiomycota; class Agaricomycetes; order Agaricales; family Marasmiaceae; genus Marasmius; species Marasmius sp. AFHP31. Next base: position 11,690 of record JANHQD010003194.1, read on the forward strand.
TGTGCGAAAAGTCGTACTGTGACAGGTCGACGTTGTTGGATTCTAGTGACGATTTCCGAGAACTTTTATCCATTCCCATGCGCTTGAAGCGAGAGCAACAGCGGCAGACTCCAAGCCGCCACCCAATGAACGTGACGAGTCCCACACTAGCCAATACGCCTATAATTGTCCACCAGCGAAACCAGGGCGATCTGATCAACCGCTGGTCAAACCCATCAGCCGTGGTGAGGTGTCATCAGGCTGACGGTCGCTGGATCCTTGTTTTTTTTCTGGCAAACTCGTACATACTGATACTTTATACTAAGTACAATACAGTATGAATGTAGATGAACATATATAATCATTATGAATACATCTGACAAGAAGATGGTGAGACGTACCCAGTCTGACCGGCAATGGTCGAGTCCACAGTCGATTGGTACGCCCGATCTCTCGTAAGGAGTCACTTAAGCTCAGGAAGTTGCGCCGCTGCTACGGACCCCCAAATATTTATGAAAAAGGTGATGTTATCTGCCCTGACCTCGGACGGCGGTAGTCCAGGCAGCCAGACCAACACCCGGAGCACCGTCTACAAATTTGGAGGTGGGATTTGAACAAGTACATAGTACTGTATGTATACTACAGTCGAATCACTCGCCTTCAACTGAGTAGAACAATGTTGTATGTTCTGATCTGAGTGACGGTCGCCGTTTTCCACTGTGCGAGTTGGCATTGCTAATCATAGTAATCTTGGAATACGCTGCCTGTAAGAGAGAATTGGTGGAGCAGCATTGTAACGAGGACGTACCACACAGCCCACACATTGGCTTCAGTAGGCTGATTATTCGTGACGTGTGTAGGTGGATGGCGGGAACAGGGTCACCCATCAGAAAAGTTGAGAAACACCTCTTTCTGAACGGTTACACATCACTTTAATGCACAACATCCGGTAACATATCCCATTGCTTTTTCTGGGACCCTTGCGGCAAAACGACCAAGGAAACATATTCCCGAAACTACATATGTTATATATCTGGATCCCCATTTAAGACCTCTCCTCTGTCAATATGCAACTTGAGTATCTGCAAACCTGAACAGGGATCTGGGTTTAATCCAAATTAACCCTTGATTGACTCGCAAGCAGCTCGTCTCACTTCCATCCTGATCTCATGTCATTTGCGTTTGTTGTGATATAACCCCTACCTAGTGTCCTGCGGTTGCTACGGCCTCAAACACTTAGAATACCCGGCCTTATTTACTTTATCTTTTGTTGTTCATCCGTTCTACATACTCCTAATTACTGTAGTCAGATCCTATTCTACGTAGTATATAACCTAGTATGAATCTTATGGTTCGGGACCTCCCCGGGTTTATCTCACTCGAAGACTTTAGAGTCTCACAGGTTACGGGCCCCGCGCCCCTGCTTTACTCGCTGCTGTCATCTATTCATCGCTGCTACGCCGTCTACACGCTTCACCACCATACCGACTCTCCTGCGGGAGCCTCTTGCCGTCTTTATCCTTGCGAGGATTCGTGTTCTCCTGCGGGAGCCGTTGCCGGGTACCCTTGCGAGGGCCTTATTCTCCCGAGGGAGCTGTTGCCATGTGTCCTTGCGAGGACCGTCGTCATTGCCGAGCCTCTTTGCGAAGAGCTGTATATTCCCACGGGAATCCGAGATTGCCGAGTTTACGTTCCCGAGGGAGCAGTTTGTCGTCACCGTTATCACCGCCGCCATGCCATCAGACACGCCGAAAAGCGCAAAGATTATCCTGAGGGACGTACCGTCACAATCGGAGGATCTATGGGGAAACTGGACTGTACAGAGAAGAGCAGAGTTGAGGAAGTATCGTTGTTTGGATCAGGTATTGAGATACACGAAGGAGGATAGAGTTGAGGAGGATATGGTTGGGTTACCGAAGGATCCGAGACCTACAACCGGGCCGTCGAGCAAAGGTGTCCGTGCGTGGGAAGATCGCTGAGACCAGGCCGCCTCTGTCATTATTGAGAGCTTGGACGCCGACCAGTTTGTTCACATCCATGGAATCGACGACGACCCCTTGGCCATGTGGGAAGCATTGGAGAAGTTTCATGTGGTTCGTGGTTTGGGATCTGTGGTGGCTATCTACAAGAAAGTGATGGGAATGAAGAAGGAGGAGGGAGACCAGGGAATTGGAACCCATGTGAAGAATATCCGGAAGCTCGCCGACTTGCTATCTCATCTTGGAGAACCCATATCCGACTCATTCGTTGTCGCTTGCATCTTCATGTCCCTGCCATCATCATACAACCAAATCATTGTTTCCCTCAATGGTGATCCCAACATTTCCGACATCGATTACATCACCGCTCGACTCATCAACTTCGACAAAACCTACGAGAAGGAAGGCAGCCCAGCTGAAGCTGGATCATCATTCAATTCCGCCTTAGCCGCCAACCGACGTCCCATCTCCGAACTCACTTGTTGGAATTGCGGAGCACGCGGTCATCTTCGTGCCAGTTGCAAACAGCCAAAGAAGGAGGATACCCCCCGAAGCAGCCCTGCCGCCCATTCTGCTATTGCTTCCGTTATTACCAGATGCGATGCCTATGCAATGTAGGTGCCGAGAGAGCCACTTTTCATTCAGTATGTTTCCTTTCTTGATTTCATCTCTATTTTTTTGGACTATGGACAGTTTATCGGCCTACGCAAGAGGGAGTGTTGTGATATAACCCCTATCTAGTGTCCTGTGGTTGCTACGGCCTCAAACACTTAGAATACCCGGCCTTATTTACTTTATCTTTTGTTGTTCATCCGTTCTACATACTCCTAATTACTGTAGTCAGATCCTATTCTACGTAGTATATAACCTAGTATGAATCTTATGGTTCGGGACCTCCCCGGGTTTATCTCACTCAAAGACTTTAGAGTCTCACACGTTTGCACTGCGCAGACTCAGTCAGAGCTCGAGCGAGTATCAATAGATGTTTTCAACCTAGCCGTACCACATAAACCTCATGCTGGAGGTACTTGGGAGGAGCAATACATTAACACTGGGTATATGCCCAAAAAGTAAACCAGCCCCGCGAGGAGAAAACTACTCCTGGACCTCCCGAGGTTGAGAACTTGCAAGGAAAGCTTTCTGCAAGTCTACCCGAAGTCCACCTTGTTCCAGAAGGTCGGTGACTTTCAGCTTTGAGATTTGCTAAACAATGCACAATAGTCTCATTTTGTAGAGGGTACATATCACTATACTATACTACGGTAGTAACCCCCACGACCTCCCTCCCATTTTCCGAGCAATCACCGGTGTACGTGAATAATTGATCGACTGTCTGCACCGTCGAAAGCAATCCAAAAACACGGGTGTTGGGCACGATCTGTCTCGCACTAGTGCTTGCAAGTTACTCTACGGATTTTGGGATGTAATGGTGCGAGCGGAGAAGGGAGGATTCTATGAACAAGATTATTGCATTTGCAAGGAAATGAAGGCAGAGCTATTCACTGGTCAAGACCGAGCCCTCCGGCCATCCTTGAGCTATCTAAAGCTGCAGCATACCAGCTCTCGCGCTCTAAAGACTTACTGTACCTGTCTGCAAAGGAGTATTGTTACTACTGCTAGAAAACGGGACAGAAAACAGAAACATAACGGCGTACCAAAGTAGGGATCCCTCAAATTCGGGATCATCCGAGATGAATTGCGCCAGTATGATACTAGTGAGAGAAGAGAAGGAAAGACTGGCAAGTAAAAGCTGCCACTGCCAGGGCAAATCGCGTCGCGCACGCTGTGACAAGCCACCAAAGTCACAACTGCACAGTAATTCGGTATTTGCCGGTGAGTGGTTTGTGACGTTCGTGATCAAGGTGACCGGCCGAACTCTCCCACCGACTCTCCGTAGACTCACCGACTCTGTCACTTAGAGTTTGACACACTCTGTCTGATAGAGTGGATCTGAACGCCGCCGTACCCATCGAGTACTGACTCGTTCCATGTCCATGGTCAGATTCCAGAAAGACGATGAGGCGAAAGGTAAGGCACTTAGAAGAGCGGCTCAGTCCATATGACTAGAACCAGACTCGAGGTACGTCATCCACCCCATGTATGAACCCCCCGCGAACTGTGGCTCGACGTTGATCGTAGTTGATGCCGCCACTGACAATGAGATTTCGCGTAAGGCTGTCAATTGACAACGAATGCGATATGTCATCGTATTCATTCACCATGTGCAATAGACATCGTGGTGCGGCCACAGTCATGTAGGGATGAAAATGCATCACAGCTTTCGTGGGGGTAATGTATGACATGACGAAAAAGCCGGAGACCCAAAAAGGAATCTGGGCAACGGAAGCCTTGCCCTTCTTGGGATTCTTCTTGAACTCGAATTCGGATAAGCAAGCCTCCATGAGCCTCTGCCAACGAAGATCCTGCAAGCCTGCGAGGTCTATTTTCGTGACACCGTCGAACTAAAGATTACCATAGTCAGCAACAGGGAAACAAAGAGGATGTATGCGAGACGTACCCCAAGCTCGAAGCTCGACGAGAGGAAGTCGAGGGCCTGATCCTCGTACGATCGGCTCTCGACAGAAGCGGGGGTAGCAGCACCGTTTTTGCCGTTAAACCCATGCAACACAGTGTATGCCACGCGAAGGTTGCTATCCCATCTCCATCTTGAGCCTTCATCGTTGCCCGACCAGTTTCTCATAAAGATCGCCCAGGCCGTCGCTATGGCTTGACTGGGAAGGAAGGACGGTGGACCCGCTGTGTCTATCATTGATGGTCACAGGTTCGTTGGGAGGTGTGGCACCAGCGACACCAGCGGGCGGGCGGGAGCAGCACGGACGACCTCAAGTAAAGACGCGTAAGGTTGGAGACAAAAAGCTTCTCGTAGGACGGTGGAGTCGATAGAGTTGTTAACAATGATGATGTGGGTTTTTGTGGTGACCGCTCGGTAGTGTTTGTGACGAACGAGGCGTTAGTCTGTAAGGCAGAACAGATTTAAGGTGTCGCTCGCGAACCACGTAAATGCATGAAATATAACGGTAAAGAGGCCATCGCGAATCATCAGCGAATTACGACGCGTATTGGACGAGGCATGATTAATCGATGGTTAGGGCAAAAATAGTCCGAAGTGAGCGACTGGAGTTAGACATCAGCAAAGCACTAACCTGTCTTTGGACACCAGCAGAGAGTGCAAGGATATCGACGCCCTCAAGAGCTTGATTGAACTGGTCCGCAATCGTTCGCCTTGAGATTCTGCACCGTCAGCACACTATCAGTGACAAAACGGTAGGTATACGCACCTTGCTAAGTGGCAGCGTCGGCTCGACTAGTGACAATAATTATAACACCAACTCCTCTTATATCGTACAGGGTCGACTTGAAAGTGACCGTAGGGACGGCTCCTGAGCTGATGAGCAACAATAAAGTCCATTAATCCCTCCTCCTGCATCGTGACCTGGAACTTTTGGGTTTTGTTGAATCAGCAGATGAAAAGAGGATAGGGGCAGAAGGATTCGCGAGAGTTCGAGCAGCGGCACGAGAGAACATGGTGGTAGTGGTAGTCGGGACCGGCTACCAATACAGGGAACACAACGCACAACACTGTCTCGGAGCGCGCCGGACCGTCATCCATAGAACTCCATGGAAGCGACACCGTTCGAGAGACCTCTCTCCTCTACACTCTCAAGAGCCACTAGCCTTTCCGCTTGGTCATAGCTATGGGCTATGTGCATGACAACTGCCAATGAATTGCTTAGTTTTCGTCCCGTAGCAGGAGCGATAAATTCTTTGAACGTTCACTTCAAGAATCGAGGTCATCAATCTGGTCAAATCAATTCCAAATCCTCAAGCTGCAATCCAGTGCTTCTCAGATCGGACCTTGTCGACAACTGGGGACTTTACGGTCCCAGGTTCAAGGACAACTATAGCTGCGCTGGGCTCGATTACGACACACGGGCAATATTCTGAATCTAAGTTCTTGAACCCCATTTGCTTAGCCCCAGCTTGTCTCAGATTCTCTGGCTTTCACCGATGCTACTCACTGAACAACCACCTATACCACACATACGCTTGGTATCAGGGCCTCGGTTACGCAAGAATGTCTTTGGTCGAGATCGGTGCGAAAAGACGACGACGGTATTCCCATCGGAGTCCCAAGGCTACTTCTCCAAATCAAATGAGTTGTCCGACATGCCCGTGCAATTACCATCGGGCCCCAAGAGTGCCTACTATACGACTCAGTTGAGTGAGCAGGTATTGCTGATTGCTGCCGCTGCCCATTCAGGTTGTAACAGTCCCGCCTCTCGCAAATTCGCTTCCTCATTCGTATCTCAATACAGGATATTGGGTATGATGTTGTGAAGGTCGAGCCGGAAATCTTCTCGATTGAGCTACTCGCACCGTACCAACATGCGGCCTGAAATCAAACGCGCCAGACAGTGACGACTTTCATCATCGTTAATCCCGCTCTAGTCGCTTTCTGACTGAAACGCCATTTGTTAGACACCAGGTTCAAGACCATAAGGTAAAGGTGACCAAATAACATTGGACTTGTTTAAAAAAGCGGGCTCTACGGAAGCCACTACCCAGCTTTTCTGACTGAGCGCCGATGATAAACATAGTATGGATCAGCAACACCATCGTGTCTACGTTTTCGCCCATCCACGCTCCACTTCTCATCTCTTTTACCAACTTCTCAGTGGGCATCCGGCGTTCCAGGCGACTCGTCCCTTGACGTGCTTGCCTACCTATCGGTTCGGAGTCGATAGCCAGTCCCACTTGAAGTCCTCGAAAGCGGTCTGTGATGCTCTCGGACTAGATGACGAGACTGTGGCAAAGGCTAGCTGGCAGAACTTTGTAGATAACTTGCAGAGAGGAGCCGAAGACGCGGAGTTGAAGGTGGGTGAAGAAATAATCTTTGAACGTTCATCATCCTACACATTAATTGTATGTCAGGGCAAGCGGTTTTTGACGATGGATCATCCCTTCCAACTTATGTCGTCCACGCTTATCAACTCTCTTGTTGATGTACCGGGACGCAAAACCTGGCCTACTCCATCCGTCGTCGATTCCATGTTAGACATTCCAACAAACAACAACGTATCGGCCCTTAAAGTCGAGGTCGCGGGAGACAGGGGACGCGACCCGAAGCTCTATTCGAACCCAACCCTCATCCCGGACAGATTTTTGTTCTCGTTCGTGCCAATCTTCACCATCCGTCATCCAGCGCATGCAACTCCATCGGCTTATCGAGCGTGGCAAAAGATGGGTGTGGAAATCTCGCATCCCGATTTCCCCGTCACGAAAAGCTATAAATGGGCAAGACTATTTTTTGACACGTTCAAGTCCTATGGGGAGGCAGAGATTGGGAGTGGCAGAGTTTACTGGGCCAGAGCCGCCACTGGTCCCGCTGTGCCAATCGTCGTAGACGGAGAGAGATTGGTGAAGGATCCACGAGGCCAAACACCAGCGAAACCATGTGGATCTGATGATGCCCTGACCTGGTCTATTAGTGAGGGATAGACTGTGCGTAGCTGAAGATAGGCTGTAAAGTGAGAATAAGAATGGCGAGACATCGTCAAATAGGGATCACTTACCATCAGTATGGATATGGTCTGATCATAATGTGGTGAGGTGTTGAAGGAGTATCGAAAGAATGCGCGAGTCTGATAAGATGACGACCAGCAGCTGATGAGATAAGATCAAATTGACATAATCTTATCATGTCCCGATCAGCTGCTGGTCAAACCACCTCAGACTGGGTCGTGTCTCGTCAGACCGCGTTAGTCCGGACTCGTCTGGCTAGGAACTAGCCATCCGCTGCTCATAGGTTGACCATAACTTCACAGATTGGCTAGGGGTGACCGTGGCATCACCATCAAGTGGTAGACTGCCTTGACCTGGAAATCTGCCTAACCAGGACTCGGGATGCTCCCCTAGGCTCCGATCCGCCCAGATTTCGGTCTCACCTACGTTATTCCGGACAAATGTATGACTACATAATAAACTACCATATACAATACACAATTTTCTGCTTGCCGGCGCTGAGCGGTTGAGCTCCTCGGATCCTGCCTAACCCTAGCCCTAGGCCGAGCGCTTGCGCTGAAGTTCTGTCGGAGTTCCAACTACTTCCTCGGACGCGTGCCACGCGTCGCACGTACCCACCTTGACACTCAACCACCATCACCCCCACCTCTACCTAGTACCTCCACCGAAATACTCAAGTACTCAAGTGGCGCAATACTCTCTGCCGACAAAGATCCTTTTCCAACTCATGAAATTAGCAAGGTCAAGATTTCAAAAACACTGTTATCAGAATGGAAGCGTCGGTAGGGGTCTGGTGGTAATCAAAGTGCGTGTTCCCGTTTCTCGTTCGTGTTCTGAGCTTTCATTGTGGACTAAAACTTGTCTATAAGGCAATGTAGGTCGAATGATTCCCTCAAGCTATCAGGGGCGCCACCCGCTGCATCTCTATACCCGCCTCCCACTTTGAATCCTGAAGCTTGAAGCTCGACAGACGCTTTCAGAAGAACAAAAGGCACGCACGCAAACACGGGAGGTACGTCATTGACGTCACCACGATTGTTGCCCAACGCACGCGCACGTACCCTTCCGCTCAGGTATAAAATCCCAGCGGCATCCACGAATCTCTCATTCCTCCTTTCCTCCCTCCCACCATGAACTTCTCATGTCACGTCAGTCCTTGGTGACCCCCAGTCTTGCTCTACTTTCTCCTCTCATGTGTTTAGGTCTCTTCCCGTTCCCTCATACAACGTCTTCACTATACAGAAGTTGGGACTCGACACAGGTGTGTATCAACCCTCCATCTAATCGTGATCATGACTCATTCTAACTGTACCTTCATCATTCAGAGGCCTTGGAGAAGATATTCGGCATCTGTCTATGGGTGAAATGCGGTGCATTTGTCATTTCTTATCACCAAGCACAGTGAAGCTTAATATATGCGCTTTCTTTTGTGTCTAGCGCGTTTTTCAAGACATTGCACTCGTTATTCTCGTGGGCTTCCTCTCCCTGCTTCTCGCTGCAAGTCTCCTGAAAGGTAATACATCTCATCCAGATGCTGCCCAGTGTCCTAAAGCGCTAGACGCAAGGACTTCGGATACAGAGACGACGGCGGCAGAAGTCGACTAGCGGAGACGGCAGCAGAGACGGCGGAGGCAGTGAGCAGATAGCAAGGGCAGATAAAGGAGCTGGTCCCAACGACAAGTCAGATACATTGCAAATAGAGAAAGACAGAAATAACTACTCACCTGGTCCCAACGACAAGAGGTCAAGATGAGGGACCAGGTGTAAACTACCTAGCTTATATACCCAGTCAGAGGTCTGAGATATGAGTCGTGAACGAATAGGAAAGACAATAAGAAAACAATAAGGAAAC
>JANHQD010003195.1:0-59114 GCA_024721195.1 Marasmius sp. AFHP31
TGGAAGACGAAGAAGGAAATTTCAGCTGATTGAGATTGCGTGGGAGTTTTCCTTCAAAATTTTGTTGCTCTGCCTGCGACTCGATTTCTTACCATCACTATGGCTCCGTCAAAACCTACCTCCAAATCGACCAAACGCAAGATTACTGAGGATAGTAGGGACTCTTCAGTAAAATCCAAAAAGCCCAAGTCATCGCCGCCTCAAAAACAAAAGGAACCCTCACCGGACCCTCAATCATCACATTCAGAGGAAGAAGACGAGGAAGAACAAGAAATTCCAATTCATGGATTGACAAGCGACGAGGAGGACTCGGAAGACGATGAATTTGAGGGGCCGATAGAGGGCATTGACGTTACAAAATTACCCACAGTTGCAAAGGACGATGCAAGCGTGAAGAGAAAGTTGGAGAAGGCAAAGCGGCAGCCAGTACGTTCATTGATACTCTATTCTCGCGTGCTCAGGATTAATCGTTTTCTCAGACAGAGGACAGAGGGGTGATTTATATCGGTCGATTACCACATGGATTTTACGAAGACCAGCTAAAAGCGTATTTCTCTCAATTCGGGGACGTGACCCGTCTACGAGTCTCACGGAATAAGAAGGTAAAAATCTCTAGCCAACTGGAGAAATACGTCTCGTTTACCTTGAAGTAGACAGGCCGCTCGAAACACTACGCCTTCCTAGAGTTTGACTCTTCCTCTGTCGCGCAGATCGTCGCCGACACGATGGACAACTACCTTTTGACAGGACACATTCTGCGGTGTAAGATCATACCCAAGGATGAGGTACATCCGGAACTATGGGTTGGGGCGAACCGAAAATGGAGAGTGGTTCCTGCGGATCGCGTCGCTCGGGCAGCACAGAACAAGGTGGGTGACCATCCGAAGCCATGTTCTCGTTTACAATACTCACCTATCTTCTTTAGCCACGCACGGTGGAAGAGCAAGAAAGGGCCACAAAACGACTCATCAGGCGACAGAACGAGAAGAAAAAGAAGTTGGAGGCAGCCGGGATAAAATACGACTTTGACGCGGTTGCATACGTGAGCTTTCTACGATTCCTTCCTTGCATCCCAGACTGATGTCTCTTCGAACAGAAACAACCCGCAAAAATTGCCTCATAACACTCTATCTCAGCTGTAGCACCTATACCGACCCGTATAAATCCATTGGTTTTGCTCGAACTACATGTATGTTTTAGAGACTTGGGTCTCTGACTACAATGCAAGGGATCCAGACTCGCTCAAAAACTCCCGAATACAACTTCTCCATCTAGTACGGTGGCCTTGACAGTCACGTTCAAGATGTCCTTCTCCGGTATTTCCATGATGTCCCCCGAAAGTATCACGAAATCAGCCCTCTTCCCTGCTTCCAAAGAACCCAAGATCTCTTCGGAGAACGACGCGTACGCAGGGTTGATTGTCATTCCTGTTGGGGTCCGATAGCCATGAAGTGAGACCTATGTCGAAACGAAGGGGAGTATCGGAATATCGTACCTCTCAAAGCCTCCAACCTGGTCAGCTTTTGCTCCGGGAACCATCCTCCAGATCCATGAGGACTATTTCCTTCCTTATCGATCCTCGTAATGGCAGCGAAGAACCCCTCAAGTGGGTTGATGCCCTCCACAGGTATATCAGACCCGGTCGTGATTAGGGAACCAGCGTCCAGCATGGATCGGAAGGCGTAGAGCTCCCGTACACGGTCCGGTCCCAGTCTATCTTCACCGTACCACATATCGTCTGTACTGTGAAAGACAATATCAGGATGAGATAGCAGCACGTCACCGTACGCGCGTCACTCACCAATGCGTCGGCTGGATACTGGCGATGACTTTGAAGGTGGCAGTCAGAACGACAAACCCTATTCAGAAGAGCTAGATCTATACTCACCACCCAACTTGCCCATCCTCTCAATATCAACCTCCCTCATGATCTGCGCATGCTCAATCCTTGGTCGTCGCTCCTTCAATCCTTCCTCCCCGATATCAGATACGGCAATCTCAAACGCGCCAAGGACAATACTATTCGCCTTGTCGCCTATAGCATGGACGTTCTACGTGAAGGTTTAGATTTCCATACGGAACCCGGAGAAATAGACGGGACGTACGACTTGCCACCCATCCTTGAGGAATTGCGGAATTTTTGCCTTCAGCACTTCGGGAGTAAAACGCATGAACCCAGAGGTATCGGGATCGTCAGAGTAAGGTTCAAACAGCTGAGTTGATCATAAGGTATCAGTGAAGGTGGTCGAAACCAATTCTAGCTTGGACCCACGTATGCTCCGCCAGATCGTAGTGAACCTGTCAAAGAGTCAAAGGCTGAGGATAAGAGAAAGTTTACGGGGGAAGACTTACCATCCCCGATGATCTTGATACTCCGGTTCACCAGCCGATTCGCGGGATAAGTGGAAGGAGGGGAAGGGGGTGGGTAATCCCACGTCTCGTTGAAATATCTCATGGCGTACATTCGAATCTGACAAAGGCATTAGACCCGCCAGTTGGGAGATTGGAGTCAAGAAAGGCCGTACAGGAAGCACTTGTTTTGCCGCTAATCTGAGAATAGAAGACTCAACCGACGGAATCGACCTCACAATAGAAGTCTAGACGAACCTCTCGAAAAATGCCAACGGGACGGGTTGTGACCCCGCATCGTGAACAGACGTAACACCGTACTTCAGTGCATCATCCGCGGTAATGTTGAACCTCTTGAGAAGATCTTCATCAGAAAGATCTGGAGCGCGAATCAATCTCTGGGCTTCGTCTTGGAATATGCCTGATGCACGAGTCAATATACTAGACGAGATCAGTCGAAGAGAGACAGACCGGTAGGGCTCCCGTCGTCATTTCGCAGAATAACACCACCTTCGACTTTGTCCGGGTAAGGGGCATTCGCGTCGATAGTTGCTTGCGAAACCCAGGACGAGTGACCATCCTTGCTTCGCAGCATTACCTGACGCCCGTTGATGACAGGGTCAGCGTCAAGGTCTGCCTGGTGGGAGGATACTGGTTGAGCCACGACATACACCGGACGAGTAATTTGTACGCAGAACGCACAGCAGTCGGGTATTCTTCGACTTCCCAGACAGTTTTATCCCATCCCCAACCTTCGACCACCTTGGACCTGTTGCTCTCAAACTCCGGGTTGGCAAGGATGTAGTCCCTGACTAGGGATACGACCTCTGGATAGACCAAGTGAAACCGGTGAGAAACATGGGGTATATACTCCGTCCAAAAAACCCAGCGGCTCACCTTCAATCGACCGCCCGGATTCGAGCGGCAACAATCTCTTGTACCCATATTCGAGGGTGTGGACGTGAGAGTCTTGACACGTCGACCATTAGCACGCTTAAGAAAGGCAGAGCCTATCAACTACCGACCAGTTATTCCTGGAAGAACAATCTCTCCCGGTTCGAGGTATTTCACCGCGACATTTCGCGTGTTCCAACCATCAAAGTCCTCTTTCGGGGTCAGAAAAGTTAGTAGAATACTCCAGGAGGACATGCCACGGATGCTCACCACGACTTGTGAAGGTCTGCAAGACCTCCGAGCCTTGCACAACTAAACAAGCAACACGCGAGTTGTTCTGGTCCACAGTGTAGATGGCGGCACTCTGGCCTTCAGGTGACGAGCATACCGCATATGTATCCGCATTATTGGCGCCATTTCCACAGCGAGATCGGAGGCCCTTGAAATTTAATTTGACATTCCCGCCGAAATTCGAGTAAATGATACCGCCTGCCAAAGCAACGGAGAGGGCAAGAGAGATAGCTAACCAAGTCGACTTTGACCTGGTGCTGGAAGCCCCTTGTCGGGAACTTCGCCTCTCCCATTGAGGCTTTGAGAGTCCTTTATCCATTCGAAGTACTGTAGTCGCGTCAGACAGCAAAAGTGGGTATAGGCGCAGGCTAGCGGATGTGGGGAGAAGGAAAGATAAGGAGGAGCAGATGCAAATCAGATTAGATTAAGTAGGAATGATATCATCGGGGAATCGCACGGCTCTACCCCACTGACTCTTGTTCTTGTCCATCATTCTTTGATGGCTTCATCTTCTCTACGAAGGACCATTTCGACGCGCTCTTCAAAGAGACTCGCGAGCAAAGCTAGCCCTTTCAACTCCTCCGTCACCCTCTTCGAGCTCGAAGCCTCAACAGAAACAGAAAGACCGACCAAACGCGTCAAGTTGGAGGAGCACGATGACTCCGAGTTCGTACAGGGGTCTAGCCAAGACTTGGCTCCAGAACTAGCTGAGGAAACCCCAAAGAAGAAAGCGAGAGCGCGAAAAACAACCTCAGTCGTCGTCGAGAACAAGGGAACGATACTCACATCACCTTCAAAATCTCCTCGAAAACAAAAACCTATTCGACAGTCACTGGACAAACCTCATCCTGCTCCAGAGAATTGGCAAGAAGTGTACAAGAAGATCCGGGAGATGAGGAAACACGTCGTCGCGCCAGTGGACACGATGGGATGCGACCAGGCCCAGTCTGTGGAGCAGAATCCCCAGGTCTCCTCTTAATCGTCGATTCGTCGTCTCACTCAAGCTGACATGACTTTCATTACCTAGAACAAACGGTTTACCACTCTCGTCTCACTGATGCTCTCAGCCCAAACCAAAGACGAGGTCACGGATGCTGCCGTCTCGAAGCTCCGAACTGCGCTCGGAGGAACCATTTCTGTAAATGGCATCATTGACGCCGACGAGAACACGATATCCGAAGCTATAAATAAGGTCGGATTCTGGAGGAGAAAGACTCAGTGAGTTACGCCGAAAGTTCTTGTCTCCAATTGTCTTGTGAAACCCATGGCCGTTCTCCAGGTATATCAAACAAACAGCAGTTCGACTCCGAGATGATTTCGACTCTGAAGTACCGAAGACGGTGGACGAATTGTGTTCCCTTCCAGGGGTTGGGCCCAAGATGGCTTTCTTGGCTTTACAGGTGGCCTGGAACCTGTACGCGTGGTCATCGTCCTTGTTCTATCCTAAATTCACGAAAATGTCGCATATAGGAACCACGGAATAGGCGTTGACGTGCATGTCCATCGAATAACGAATCGTCTTGGTTGGCATAAACCTCCAACCAAGAACCCCGAGGAGACGAGGTACGTGCCTTCTGGTTCCGTGCTTCTGACGAGCGTCTCACTGACCGTCCCTACGTTAGACTAAACCTACAATCGTGGCTTCCTAAGGAATTACACGCAGAGATCAATTACATGCTCGTTGGGTTTGGACAGGTGCATTACATCCCCTCCTAGTACATATTGTCCTTTCTTCTAACTACCTACCATCATTCCAGATGGTGTGTCTCCCTATTGGGCCTCGCTGCGACCAGTGCGTCCTGAGCCAAGACAAGCTCTGCCCGAGCGCTCAGGTGCCCAAGGCCAGGAAGACGAAGAAGATCAAGGTGGAATCGGAAGTGGTGAAAGCGGAGGTGGTCGAGGACCTTGGGCTTCCGAAGGTTGAGATTGAGTATGATAGTCTCCTAACGCTTAAGAAGGAGGAGACCTGAGGCCTGAGGCTCTGCTTGGGCCCATGGACTTGACTGTACTCGGTATCTACATACAGCCGTGTTAATCGCGGCGTTGTCCGCACCCCTGTACGCGTTTCTTGGATCTGTACATATATGTATACCTAATGCAACGGCTCTTTACATGGACATACGATTCCCTCATCGTGTGGCCTGGGCGAGAATTTCGCGACCGGTTTATGTGGGCGCTTGTTGACCTCTTCTCTCTTACCACATGAACATCCATGCCTACATACCACGACTTCGACAAAAAATGGATATCACCAGTCGGGTTTTGCGGGCCAATTCGGTAGTCGAGGCGAAATAAAAAATCACGCGAACTCTACAAGCGTTTGCGGCGCTCGATTGAAGGCTCTTTAGTCGCGTCAGTGGATATAGGCGCAGGCTATCGGATGTGGGGAAAAGGAAAGATGAGGAGCAGATGCAAATCAGATTAGATTAAGTAGGAATGATATCATCGAGGAATCGCGCGGGTCTGCCCCCACTAACTTGTTCTTGTCCATCATTGTTTGATGGCTTCATCTTCTCTACGAAGGACCATTTCGACGCGCTCTTCAAAGAGACTCGCGAGCAAAGCTAGCCCTTTCAACTCCTCCGTCACCCTCTTTGAGCTCGAAACCTCAACAGAAACAGAAAGGCCGACCAAGCGCGTCAAGTTGGAGGAGCACGATGACTCCGAGTTCGTACAGGGGTCTAGTCAAGACTTGACTCCAGATTCAGAATTAGCTGAAGAAACCCCAAAAAAGAGAACGAAAGCGCGAAAAACGACCTCAGTCGTCGTTGAGAACAAGGAAACGATACTCGCGTCTCCCTCGAAATCTCCTCGAAAACAGAAACCTATACGGCAGTCACTGGACAAACCTCATCCTGCTCCAGAGAATTGGCAAGAAGTATACGATAAGATCCGGGAGATGAGGAAACAGTTCGTTGCGCCAGTGGACACGATGGGATGTGAACCGTCCCAGTCTGTGGAGCAGAATCCCCAGGTCGGTCTCCTATTGATCTTTCATTCGTTGTTACACTCAAGCTGATATGACCCTCTTTGCACAGAACAGACGGTTCACCATTCTCGTCACGCTGATGCTCTCAGCCCAAACCAAAGACGAGGTCACGAATGTTGCCCTCTCGAACCTCCGTACTGCGCTTGGAGGCTCCATTTCTATGAACGGAATCATCGATGCAGACGAGAGCACGATATCCGAAGCTATAAATAAGGTCGGATTCTGGAGGAGAAAGTCCCAGTGAGTTTCGCCGAGAATATTTTCCTTTGATTGTCTTGTGTAAGTAATGGTCATCGCGCAGGTATATCAAACAAACTGCAGTTCGACTTCGAGACGATTTCGATTCTGAAGTACCTAAGACTGTGGACGAATTGTGCTCTCTTCCGGGGGTCGGGCCTAAGATGGCGTTTTTGACCCTGCAAATAGCTTGGAACCTGTGCGTGCGATCATCTTCCCTAATTCTATCCTTAGTTCATGAAATGTCTCATACAGAAACTACGGAATCGGCGTTGACGTGCATGTTCATCGAATAACCAACCGTCTTGGTTGGCACAAACCACCAACCAAGAATGACGAGGAGACGAGGTATGTGCCTTCTGGTTTCGTCGGATGGGGATCTTACGGACCATTCCTACGTTAGACTAAATCTCCAATCGTGGCTTCCTAAGGAATTACACGCAGAGATCAATTACATGCTCGTTGGGTTTGGACAGGTGCGTTCTATCTTCTCCTAGTATCGTTCTTCCTTCTAACTGCCTGCCACCATTCCAGGTGGTGTGTGTTCCTATCGGACCCCGCTGCGACCAGTGCGTCCTGAGCCAAGACAAGCTCTGCCCGAGCGCTCAGGTGCCTAAGGCCAGGAAGACGAAGACGAGGAAGATCAAGGTGGAATCGGAGGCGGTGAAAACGGAGGTGGTCGAGGAGCTTGGGCTTCCGAAGGTTGAGATTGAGTATGATAGTCTGCTTACGCTTAAGAAGGAGGAGACCTGAGGCCCGGCTTGGGCCCATGGACTTGACCGTTCTCGGCATCTACGTTCAGTCGTGTTAATCGCGGTGCCGTCCGCATACCTATAGGTGTTTCTCGGACCTGTATATACATGTATATCTAATACAGCGGCTCTTTACATCGACATACGATCCCCTCATCGTGTGGCCTGGACGAAAATTTTGCGACCCGTTTCAAGCGCTATGTGGGCGCTTGTTGACATCTCTTCTCTCTTACTGCATGAACATCCATACCTACATACCACGACTTCGACAAACCAACGGATATCCCCAGTCTGGTTCTGTGGGCCAAGTCGGTACTCGAAGCAAAAGAAAAAAATCACGCGAACTCTACAAGCGTTTGCGGCGCTCAACCGCAGCCGCCAGACCCAGCACGTTGCAGCATTCGTTCAACCCAACTTCGACCAGTGAGACCAGTCGAGATCGAGGGGTGGGATTCAACTTGCATCGAGCCAACCATCGCTGTCAACGCCAGCATGAAATCTACGTTGCGACCCGGGACACCTGGAACATCCTTCGTCGTCCGGCCTCTACTTTCAGCCTCTACTGAGCCCATCGAACGCCAGTCGCCTGATACGCTACCGCTGTCAGTGTCCAGCATCTCGCCAGGATGACTCTGTGAGAAGAAACTGCGATTGCGCTAGACAATGGCCCATGACCAAGTAGCCCGAGGGATATGCTATGGACAAGGAATACAACTTGCGGTCAACAGGGAGACTTTCGGTGGGCATGGGGGCGTCGTAACGAAGCTAATAGTAGAGCCTGCCGGCGCGATGATCGTGTGATGAGAATCCTCGAGACGGCCCATAGAGGAAGGTGTAGTGCTCGCATTAAATAGGCAGCGGGCGAGATTGAAGAGTCCGATGTGTTGATAGAAGTAGCGAACCAGATGAGACAAATTCCGCTTTGTCGCCCAGGATGAATCGCGACAGGTTGTGAGTCGACATGCTTGCTGAGGTCGAAGATGGTCCATAGGAGAGCAGCTATGGGCTCCGAGCTATAAGGAGAGGGGTTCGTTCCCTGGCGACCATACTATGTATACCCTGGCAGCCACACTGTGTATACGTTCCGCGGCCTCAGTTTCAACTTTCGAATACCGAGCAATCCACTCACTAGTCAAGTCGTTGCGTAAGCTCCCCATGCCGACAAACCATTTTGTGACCACCGTGACCAGGGCAGACCAAGGACCTGGGCTGTCAAAGCTTCCCCTTCTTTGGTATATTTGCACGGGAACGTCTATCGAGGAGGGTAACCGTCAATCATGTTACATTACAGCACTGAGTAAGAATCAGAGCCCAGTGAAACAATACTCACCTCAATCCACTCAAGAACGTTCTTCCTTCCTTTCTCTCCATTCTTAGAGTCAATTTGCATCACCAAACAACCATCCGCGAGCCTAAAAAACGTCTGACAGAGCGAAAACAGTTCCACACCCAAACGACAGTGTTTCAGAAGTGACGATCTCACTATGTCCAGAAAGATACGCCCCAGCTCGCTGGGGAAGCCGTCACCGTCCTGGTAAAGGATCTCAAAACGGGAAGCAAAAGCCTTGAAAAGCTGCATACAGGCTTCCTGATATGCAATGTGTGCCGGATCACACGGCTCGTTCCCGTTAGAGAGATCACAACGGCAGTCTGTAAGGCGCACTTTGTCGACATCACTGGGTCGTGACATATCCCGTTGCGTATGTCCTGGGCATCCGGTGGTCCGATGGATGATCCAGCGATTGACATCATCTCGCGGGGACACCCCTGAGGACCATTCCAGATGGAAGCACCCGGGGCGGTTCTTGAATTTGTGCACAAGACGCTCCACAAGAGCAGGTCCGTCTCCTTTGTCCATCCCACGACTGTGAGCCTCAACCACACATTGACCTTTGTCATAGGACGGATATCCCTTAGCCGTGAGACGCGTATTTTCCTCAGCCCCTCCGCAGCCTCCAGATTCCTTCTCATCCTTGTTTTGACTGATCCCCGGGACATGCTGGTGACAAAGAGACATAAGTAAAGTGTAATGAAGAATGGTCATCAAACTCACATGATTCCCCACCCATGATACCAGTTTTTCGAACACACGACACCAGTCAGAGTGTAGAGAGAGCATTTGGACTGCCAAATAAGCAAATGCGCAGTCAACATTCCACAAATTGTCTAATAATTCCTCGGTTGGCTTGGGAATCGACGTGCAGAACTCCATCCACTCCGTGAAGAACTCCACGGTGTCCGCGCCATAGCACTTGTACGGGCTATGAATGCACGGAAAAGGGGGATCAGATCCATGTAAAATCAACATGCTGAGTGGCCTCGTACCTGTAAGTCCGCACTTTACTGCTGGTGAGGTTCTGGAGCCAGTGTCGTGCAATGACAGGTTTCTGGGCGTTGACGTCAATGTGGAAACAGCCTGACCTGGTCTTATCAACCAGATAGTCTCTGAACGAGGTGTGGAAGATGCGAATCTCCTGACTGTAACCTTGAACGTCCAGTACTGAGTGCATGCCACGTAGTGTTGCAGCTACTTGTCCAGCAGGCAGTTCTAGAAGCAACTCAATACATGCTGGGGTTTTCATGCTCTCCTCTGGCATCACAAGGAGAGCTGCGAGAATGGGGCGGACTTCCTCGTAGTCTGGGTTGACACTGAGTATGTAGTCATAGAGGATATCGAGCTGTTGATAGGGTGATGACCCTGGTCGACAAGGCGGAATCTTCTCAATGATGATGCGAAGCTGCTCAATTGGCTGTCTGAATGCACTTTTGATGAACTTGATCACGGTCGCCACGAAGATGAACTGACCGCAGCTCCGCTCAACCAGAGTCTCGAGATCAGCTTCTGATGGCCACGGGGTCGGAAACCTGACTTGGCGGTACTTTCGAGAGGTGACAATTTCACGGAAGTGATGGCGAAGATATCGCCTGATGTCTTCATGAGCTGCAAGCGAGTCGTCCAGAACGATCCTTTTCGAGAGTTGAAAGAGAGGTTCATCTGCGAAAGATTCCTGGAGCCACGATTCGGGACGACTGCAAACCAAGAATTGTAATGGGAAGTGGGGTACTTGTTGGTAGGCAGATTGGATGATGGAGAGTATACGCGTCTGGGTTTCCTCGTCCCCGCACTCGTCGAGTCCATCAATGACGACGATGTTGGAAACAACTGGGGAACCTGGAAGGTCGGTGAAGAAGCCCCACGGTAACCTTTTCCTGCTCCATGACAGGACAGGTTCGAGAATCAGCTCACAAAACTGAACTTCCAAAGCAGCCTCCAGGATTCTGGGATCGTTCGAGATCTTCTGTTCGATATGATTTCGGATGAGTGGCGTCATGGAAGCGAGGTCATGCGCAATGGTAGGTATGAACATGGAGGGATTGTTGCGTTTGGGGTCAGAACGAAAGAAGAAGAACGAGGAGGCCAGAGAACCCTCTTTCTCGCAGTCCTTGGCAACGGTCATGGCGATTGCAGATTTTCCGACTCCGGCGGGACCAGAGAGCCAGCAGATCGGATGTTTCTGTTGTTTGCTCGACCTCCAATCATAGATGAGCCTGAGAGACTCTACTCGTGTTCCTGGGAGACAGTTGCCTCGTTCGAACTGCTGCTCGGCTTTGTGAGATGCGCCGACCCCGGCGGTTACGCTCACGAGGCGGTCGAATGCTGTACCCAAGCGTTTCAGGAAGGTTCAAGTCATAAGAGGCAGTAAGAGACTCACGACTGGCATTCGTCGAGTAAAAATTATTGATTCGGAGATCTCGACCTGCACTGTTCACCTCCCCTCCAGACATATGGCCAAACTGGCCTCCCCAGTTGTTGTTATTGTGGACTTGTCCGTAGCTAATGTTCTGGTCCTGCCCATAGTTGACATTCTGGTCGTGCCCGTGATTGATATTCCCGTACTCTACACGGTTGCTGTTATGCGAGCCCCAACCAGGGTGGGTGTTCCACATGGACATGATCTTTGCCAGGCCGTTGTCCACGCCACAAGCGACGTTCCGCCGAGATGGCTAATCGCAAGATGTTTGTTGACTGTGGAACTGTATGGAACGCGGGAGATGGGCAAGCTTTGTGACGTCGCAAGATGGTGGTTGAGGTGAGAGCCGTTGGCGACACGTTTCAACAGTGTGTCGACAGCACAACCATGTCAGCTGCTGCTGATTTCCCACCAACGAGGAACATCCAACGTTTAGATTGGGACCAGGAACAGATGAGCGCCTGAGGGCCTGATCAGATATCGACGGAGTCGGTGTGATCTCAAGACCAATACCCTGGGAAAGAGGTCGGCGAGCAGAGAATTTGATGGGGATGGGGACATTAGAAGCAAAGATATGTCTAGGCTCAAGTATCCGATGTCGACGCTGTTGGGAAAGAGATGCTCGATGCTGGCGTTGATGGTGATGGCGGTTGCAATGAAAAGCGCCAGTGGGCGCTTGTTGGTTTTTCGCATCAGTCGCCTTCATCCGAGCAGTGCTGTCCATGCACACCTCCATATTGCTTGGGTTTGAACTAAGTACACACAATCCAACGAATATAATTTTGAGTAGCGTGTGGCTCGCCCGAGTTTCGGTCACTGTTATGGTGGCGGGCAACGTACTGGAAATCGAATCGCGATCCACTACTGGTACGAAAACCCGATTTCATTTCACCATCCCTCGGTCAGATAGCAAATAGGTCGTTCCGCGTCGATAATCTACAAAATTACAGTATAATCTTATGCTGCTTTGCATTCCAAAGAAATGCATCGTGTAACAAACAACAGAGTTCAACA
This sequence comes from Marasmius sp. AFHP31, assembly GCA_024721195.1. Classification (NCBI taxonomy): domain Eukaryota; kingdom Fungi; phylum Basidiomycota; class Agaricomycetes; order Agaricales; family Marasmiaceae; genus Marasmius; species Marasmius sp. AFHP31. The sequence goes on from JANHQD010003195.1 coordinate 12,279, forward strand.
AGAGAGATTATCCAGACGTCGCAAGAGATAGGGCGTGCCAGCCCTCCGATACAAAGCTCACAAAAACAAATTATCCATAACATTCATTTCAACCTTCTTCATAGGTCGCTGATAGTGGCCTCCTGGTAGTGCACCTGTAGATAGTTTTCAGAGTTGAACGAAACACAGTCAGACGAGGAGACTCACCTTCAAACCCAACCCAGGCTCGGCGTTCTCCTGGTTGCTCCGCGTCCGCTTGGTTCCCCTACCACCTCCAAGACCTAGCTCATACTTGGTCGTAATGCGATCCCAAGCGGCAGCGGCAGCGCAGTTCGACGAGAAATCCGAATCGAAATCCTGAACTTGCGGGACATGAGATACTTTGTGAATGACCAAACTCCCGTGCCCTATCTTCCGCAGTTCAAATCTTCGAATCGTTCTGCCCATGCTCAAACGTCGATAAACGTGGTCTCTTCACTTCAGACTGATCACGCGCACGCGAGTGATTGGGTAACAACTATGAATTCGGCACAGAGAACAAACTCTTCACTGGACCCTGAGATTGGTCACGACGATTTGGCGAAGCGTCCGAGATGTGAGTGTTCGCCATGAGAGCTTGAAGAACGGCTTCGGCGGGGCATTCTACTTGCTTTTGATACCGTGCACGCGATTTTCGAGGTTGAGGTGGATGAGGGAACGGGGTGGTGTGATGGGTAGTCTGCTTGTCAAGAATCCAGGTGGGCGACCCAGGGATGCCTAGTGAACGCGCTGAGGGTTAGAAATATATCGTAACATCAAGTTGGTCAACGTACAATTTGTTCAGAGGAATCCATGTCCTCCGAGGTTGTGGTGAGCCATTCACGAGGCAACCTATCATCTTCCATGTCCATAGGCGACTCCATTATTCTTGACAGCGAGCTCAATGCCTGGCGGCGAGTACGGCAAGGTAGTTGATGTCAACAGCCTTAGTCCTGCCCATAGTTGACATTCTGGTCGTGCCCGTAACTGATATTCCCGTACGTTACACGTTTGCTGTTATGTGGACCCCAACCAGGGTGGGTGTTCCACATGGACATGATCTTCGCCAGACCGTTGTCCGCAAACGACGTCCTGGCGAGATGATTGAACGGGGAAGACAGGGCAGAGCGCTGTTCAACGTCGTTGTGATGAGAGTCGTTGGCATTTTCCAAGGGTGTGTCGACAGCATGGCCATGTCAGCTGCTGATAATATCCGACCAACGAGGAACATTCAACGTCCACATTCGTACTGGGATGAGATGAGCGCCTGAGGGCCAGATCAGATATCGACGGAGTTGGTTTGATCTTGAGAGCAATACGCTGGGAAATAGTTCTGGCGAACAGAGAAATTGATAGGGATTGGTCGCAATGAAAAGGGTTGATTTTGATGATTTGGAGGGGCAGAGTTGGCGGGAGCAAAGGATTCAACTCGATTGGTGTTTGTGGATTGCGTGTTAGCGAGAAAAGTGCTGGACGGTTTGGGCGAGAAAGAATTTTGTCATCAATGGGCGCCTAATGGCCTTCTCTCTTTCTCTCACGTCGACTCTACAAACATGCCTGTTTTCTGTTGTACAGCAGCCAACCCGAACCAAGAATATGCGAGTAGACAAGTATTGCTACTGTGAGTACCGATACTCTGAACCTATGGCACAACTGAGTCCTGACTAGACCATTGCTTCGCATAGGCGGCCTAATCTCACTCTTTCATCCAAGTACACCCAGCGCTTTGCCAATATTGACGTCGAACCGGCTGTATGAGACAAACCTTGACGGGATAGCCTCAGCAAAAATGTAAACGAGTCTCAGGTATTCAGAACGAAAATCGAGAAGCCGCAACAGCGACGAAGACGAGGTTCACGACACCAAAAGGTATGGTCGAACAAACCCAGACCCTTTGCAGAAGTTCCTAGTCGTACTACTCAGCCTTGCTCTTACACAAGGCCGCTTCACTCCAAGCATTTGAACCTGCACTTCTACTCTGGTCGCTTGGATTGAATGCAGTTCGTGCAAGAAGAGAGGTCCGAGCTTCGAAGGCGATATGTCTCAAAGTTACTAGATCAGAACGGGATGGGACCCAATGGCGTTGCGCACAACCTGACACGGACGAAGATGAGAGTGAGTCGCCAGGGACCTCAGGCGAGATAACACTCACTTATCGTTTCCTACAGTCTTCTCTTTTTTCTTCTCCTTCCTCCACGTCCTATGTCGTAGCCACCCCCCCATCGTCGCGTCTTCGTCCTTGTCTATGTCCAACTACACGTTCCCAAGCTCAACCCAAACCGATCTTCTCCCTTCGAGATTCAAATCCCGCCTTTTTAGTCATTTTGGAGTCTTCGAGCTCAAATCGACGTCCTGTCATCGCAGAATGCATACATCGCCAGCTGGTAGAAGATGACGGTGGTGACATGAACGACCCAGCCGCTCGCTTTCTGGACTTTTCCCTTCACTACCGAACGTATCCTCCAGTCGGCTCGCGCTGTGAAATGATGAATTTTCAATACCCCGCGTCGACGATGTCTTATCATCACGGGCCCGGGACCCTGGACACAGAAAGCCCCACCCATAGTTAATTTGGGAACGTCGGGAGACGTACTGTGCACCGCTGGCGTTGCGAATGTTCTTTTGGCGCATGATCTGAGCTGTCATGTACGAATACAGTCTCGAGCGAGCGATCGGCTCACTGCTTCTCTCCCTCAGATAACCAAGTGTTGCTCTCTCCGTACTGGTGCTCAATGGAATAAGTGCCTTTCCCTTCGGCCTGTTTGTTCTATGCACGTTGTTTCGATTTCGATTTCGATTCGTTCGGGTCTGGGTTTTGCGTTCCTTGCCATTTCTTCTTCGAGATTCGTTTCGTCGTTAGTTGAAGGAAATTTCGTCCCATTACCGTATCAATATCGATCGTAACATTGTTATACATCACCGTGAACCAACTACGTTACACAGAGTGACTAATAGCGATACTTCCACCCAGATCGCTACGACAGCCTCTCGAGCGAATACTGAGTATATGCCAGTGAGCTCGGTATGTAACAGGAACTTGAGCGCGCGCCTCTGGCTGGTCGTTGCTGTCGGTGTCAGCACGTCCATGAACATGGAGCAAGTAGCGCTGTGGGTGAGGACACTTGGAACGTTCCTTCGTCTACTGAACCTCCTCGCATGCCAGTACGTCTGTCTATCATCCGGCGAAGATACCTTTGCGAGGGGGAACGGGGATTGCGCCGGACGATGGCACATGACCACTGTGACGACGAGCTGCGAGCAGCCTGAGGGATATACTATAGTGGCACGGAGATATGTAGAGACTCGATGGGCACGGGGGCGTCGTACCGAAGTTGATAGTGGAGCCTGTCGGCGCGATGATTGTGTGATGAGAATGCTTGAGACGGCCCATAGAGGAAGTTGTAGCGCTCGCATCAATTGGACAGCGGGCGAGATTGAAAGGTCCGATGTGTTGATAGAAGCAGCAAACCGGATGAGACGGTTTCTGCTTTGTTGCCCAAGACCAATCGCAGCAGGTTGTGAGTCAGCAAGCTTGCTGAGGTCGAAGATGGTCCATGGCCCATGGGAGGATAGCTATGGGCTTCGGGCTAAAAAGAGAGGGGTTTGTATCCTGGCGGCCACACTACACGTTCGGCGGCCTCAGTTCCGACTTTCAAGTGCGATCACTAGTTCCGCGGCTGCCCAAGCTCCTCAGCCGTGCCGCCGATTCATTTTGTGACCACCGTGACCAGGGCAGACCAAGGACCTGGGCTGTCAAAGCTTCCCCTTCTTTAGTATACTTGCTTGGGAACGTCTATTGAGAAGGATAACCGTCAATAATGTTACATTACAACACTGAGTGAGAATCAGAGCCCAGTGAAACGATACTCACCTCAATCCATTTACGAACATTCTTCCTCCCTTCCTCTCCATACTCATCGCGAAATCGCATCACCGAACAACCATCTGCGAGGCCAAAAAACATCTGACAGAGCGAAAACAGTTCCGTATCCAAATGACAGTGTTTCAGAAGTAACGAGCACACTATGTTCAGAAAGATATCCTCCAGCCACTCGATGGTGGGGAAGTCTTCCGCACCGCTCCGGTAAAGGATCTCGAAACGGGAAACAAAAGCCTTGAAAAGCTGCATGCAAGCTTCCTGGTACGCAATGTGTGCTGGATCGCACGGCCCGTTCCCTCTAGAGAGATCACAGTGGCAGTCTGTAAGGCGCACTTCGTCGAATTGACTGGGTGGTGACATAACCTGATCCAGATGGCTATATCTTCGGCATCCGGTGGTCTGAAAGATGATCCAGTGATTGACATCATTTCGCGGGGACACCCCTGAGGACCATTCCAGATGGAAGCACCCGGGGTGGTCCTCGAATTTGTGCACGAGACGCTCCACAAGAGAAGGTCCGTCTCCTTTGTCCATCCCGCGAATGTGAGCCTCAACCGCACATTGACCTTTGTCATAGAAAGGATATCCCTTGGCCTTGAGATACCTGTTTTCCTCAGCCCCTTCGCAGTCTCCAGATTGGTTCTCATCCTTGTTTTGACTGATCCCCGGGACATGCTGGTGACAGAGAGACATAAGCAAAGCGTAATGAAGAATAGTATCAAACTCACATGTTTCCGCACCCATGATGCCAGTTTGCCGAAGACATAATACCATTTAGAGCGAACATTCCTTTGAACTGCCAAATGATAAGCAAATGCGCAGTCGACATCCCACAAACTGTCTAAGAATTCCTCAGTTGGCTTGGGAAGTGACGTGCAGAACTCTATCCACGCTATGAAGAAGTGGCTGGTGTCCGCGGCATAGAGCTTGTACGGGCTATGAACGCATGGAAAAGGGGGTTCAGATCCATCTGAAAATCAATATGCTGAAAGGCTTCGTACCTGTAAGTCCGCACTCTACTGCTTGTGAGGTTCTGGAGCCAGTGTCGTGCAATGACAGGTTTCTGGGTGTCAACGTCAATGTGGAAACAGCCCGACCTAGTCTGATCGACCAGATAGTCTCTGAACGAGGTGTGGAAGATGCGAATCTCATCACTGTAGCCTCGAATGTCCAGTACCGAGTGCACGCCACGTAGCGTTGCAGCTACCTGTCCATCAGGCAGTCCTAGCAGCAACTCGATCCATGCTGGGGTTTTCATGGTCTGCTCTGGCATCACAAGGATAGCTGCGAGAATGAGGCGGACTTCCTCGTAGTCTGGATTGACACCAAGTATGAAGTCATAGAGGATATCGAGTTGTTGGTAGGGTGATGCTCCTGGTCGAGGAGGCGGAATTTTCTCAATGATGATGCGAAGCTGCTCGACCGGTTGTCTGAATGTACTTGTGATGAACTTGATCACGGTCACCACGAAGATGAACTGACCGCAGCTCCGCTCAACCAGAGTTTCGAGATCAGCTTCCGATGGCCAGGGGGTCGGAAACCTAACTTGGCGGTGCTTTCGAGAGGTGACTATTTCATGGAAGTGATGACGAAGATACCGCCTGATGTCTTCATGAGCTGCAAGCGAGTTGTCCAAAACAATCATTTTCGAGAGTTGAAAGAGAGGTTCATCTGCGAAGGCTTCCCGGAGCCATGATTCGGGACGACTGCAGATTAGGAATCGTAATGAGAAGTGACGTGCTTGTTGGTAAGCAGACTGGATGATGGAGAGGATGCGCAACTGGTCGTCCTCGTCACCGCACTCATCCAGCCCGTCAATGACGACGACGTTAGAAACAGATGGAGAGCCTGGATCGTTGGCGAACACGCCCCGCGGTGTTCTTTGGCTGCTCCACAACACGGCGGGTTCGAGGATCAGCTTGTAAAATTGAGCTTCCAAGGTGGCGTCCAGAATCCTAGGATCATTCGAGATCCTCTGTTCAATATAAGTTTGCAAGAGCGGGACTGTGGAGGCAAGATCATGTGCGATGCAGAGCATAAGTGTGGAGGGATTGTTGCGTTTGGGGTCCGATCGAAAGAAGAAGTACGAGGAGGCCAGAAGACCCTCTTTCTCGCAGTCTTGGGCAACGGTCATGGCGATTGCAGATTTTCCGACTCCGGCGGGACCAGAGAGCCAACAGATCGGATGTTCCTGATGTTTGCTCGACCTCCAATCATAGATGAGCCTGATAGATTCTACGCGTGTTCCCGGAAGACAATTGCCTCGTTCGAACTGCTGCTCGGCATTGTGGGATGCGCCGACCCCGGCGGTTTTCCTCACGAGGAGGTCGAATGCTGTATCGAAATACTTCAGGATAGTTGGAGGGGAAATGAGGAGTAAAAGACTCACAACCAGTACCCGTTGAGGAGAAATTGTGAACGATATCTCGACCTGCGGCGTTCACCTCTCCTACAACCACCTGGCCAATCTGCTCTCCGCTATTGATGTTCTGATATCCGTGGTGGTTGGTATTCTGGTCCCGACCATGATTGATATTCTGATGTGCCCTACTGTTGTTGTTATGTGGACCCCGACCAGGGCCTGTCGACTGCATGAGTGTCGTCCTCGCTATCTCGTCGTCTGTGGAAGAAAATGATGTACTCCAGAGATGGTTGAACGTGATAAGTCAGCTCGGCTGAACCCAACGTGGATCATGGGCCAGAGGGATGAGGAACGCAACGAAGCTTTCGATGTCGCGAGACGGTGGTTGTGGTGAGAGCTGTTAGCGACACGTTGCGACGGTATGTCCAGATCAGCTGTCAATAGTTTTCGACCAATAAAAACAAGTGCCCGCAGTATCGAGCGTCTAGATGGCGTATCGGCACTTGGTCTGTATCAGGCATAGACAAGATGAGCGCCTTGGTTATCGATATGAATTCGAGAGCAAGACGTTAGAGAAAAATAATTCAGCGAGCAGAGCGAATGATAAAAATGAGAGAGTGAGACCGGAATTATGTCTGTGTCTGTTGACGTCGTTGGGAAGGAGGTGCTCAATGTCGGTATTGATGATGGTGGTAGTGTTGAAAGCGCCAATGGGCGCTTGTTGATTTCTTCCCGTCAACGACACCTCATCCAAGTTGCGGCTTAGCCAGACAGCGAAATTACTCTATAGAATACCGTATCGATTTATGTTCCAAAGAAATACATTGTGTAAGGACAACAGAAATCCTGTCCGTATCCGTTACATACAAGGGAGATTATCCAGAGAGCACAACAGATGGGAGGTGGGGGAGGTGCCAGTTGTCCTGGTACCAAGTTGACGAAGACAATTTATCCAGAATGTTCATTCTGCCGTCCTTGATAGGCCAGAGAGGATACCCTGACAGGGACACGTCTGTGAAGAACTTTCAACCGTTTGCCCAGAGAGGATGAAACAGATAAGCAATTTTCGAGATTTTCCGGCGCCGGCAAGGCTCAAAAAGGCTCCATAATAGTTCGTAATACTGGTCTCCTCGTATTGCCTCGTCATATAGTTACAATTTCCAACATTCCTGTTGCTCTTGCTATGCGAAGATCACTTCGGAGAACGACGCATACACAGGGTTGATTGTTATATTCTGACAAAGTTTGAGAGGCATGAGATGAGACTTATGAATAGACGACGGGGAGCATCGTACCTCTAACAGTGAGAGCCTTCGGCCTTATAAGCTTTTGCTCCGGGAAGCACCTCGGGGTTCATGAGGACTCTTCCCCCTCGTCGTAGCGGCGAACAACACTTTCGGTGGGTCTCAACCTCCCAAAGTGACGCAGGCGTCCACGACTGAAGAGGGAGAAGATATAGAAACGAGCGGGTTTTGCGATGGGGATTGAAGGGAGTATTTCTAGACGATGGGGAATTCCAGGTTATAGCGCGTCGGTGATGTGACATGAAAAGTCCAGTGGGTTGTTGGACAATTCGTTCCTCTCCATGAACGGTCTCGTTTACCTGTGGGTAGGCAGACCGTCAGTAAGTCGTTGAAAAAGACGATACAAAGCCGCCTGGTCGCCTGCCAACAGTCGGATGTATGATAGGTCCCTCTTTTTCCCTATCCCTGCCTCGAAGCCCTCCTGTTCGCATCGAGCTCTGCCATCGGTGTAGGTAGGGTACGGGCTTGCGCTTGATGGTTTTCTGTACCGCAGTGAGCATAGAGCAACTCACTAGGTGTTCGTGGGTCTGTGGCGGTTTGAGAGGATAGATAAGATTTTGGGGAGCTTCGTTCGCCCGTTTTTCACAACCGCGAGGGATATGGATAGATAGCAGGGGCTTCGACATGCTGGCAGTTCGCGTGGATCGAGAAAAAAGCCTCGTAAAAGTCGAGGATGTAGGGGGGGGGGGGGGGGGGTCAAAGTTTACAGATTCAGAAGAGTTTGAACGGCTGCTCCACTCAAGGACGCCGCCAACTTCGTCTTCTGTAGAATTTGGACCAGTCAGAAAAGCTTCAGCAGTTGGTTGACCGACCACTGACCTCGTTCACGATCAGGGACATTCAATATCTCACTGCTTCCTACGCTGAAGGGGACGTGCAACGCGTGCTGGCGGTATATGAAACGACATGTCTGGTTAGTCAACTCAAGAGTGCCTGGAGGTCGCAATTTCATGAGACCGGTCAAGATGCAATAGGCTGACATACGCACTATCCGGCGGTTTTCTGCCAAAGTAAACCTCAAATTCACCATCTTTCGTGTTCTTTATCCTTCCGATTCGCGGGTAAAGCGTGATCACAGGCGTCTAGTTGGGCCGTAAGATTCGAAGAATGCTGAGGGCCGGGTAGTGGAAAGGAGATTGGTCATATTTGAAGGGTAGCTCGTCTCCGACTGCTTATACTGACGAGTGTGAATGAGAGAAGTGCTTGGTGTTGGCATGAGGCTGATGAGGGTGGCGGTGTGAAAGAGAAGTTCATTGGTGGGCGCTTATTGGACACCCCTTTCTCCTCTTTTCTGTGTCCTCCACGACGATACATTGCCGTTCTGCAATCCAAGAGTCAATCAAACTCTTCGAGGCTGCGAGCATCTGGTTGGAAAAATGCTCTCCTAATGGTGAGTACCGATGCTCTGAATTTTCGACGAAATTGACTGGACAATTATTTGTAAAAGACGGGCCTTACCTCAAACTTTCCCATGTATGCATATCCGATACAACGGGAAGATGGATTCGGGCTGCGAACACCAAGGTCAAACCGGCTGGATGCAATCAATTAGGACGAGAAACAGCTTTCAGCCGGACTATCATCGAGTCGAGGATATTAAGCGGCCACAACGACGACGAAGACGACGCGGTTGACCCAAATCAAGACCCTCTGCACAGTGCAAGAGCTACCGATTTGTTGTCTTTGTGTCTGAGCTCGAAGTGAAGCACCGTCATCACATACTGTCTCCGACACGCCCCATCAGCAAAAGCATAACACTGGTAGCATGCACGACCCACTCGCTCGTTGGCCATTCCAGAACAATTGTGTGGGCACTCGTTGACCTCTCTTCTCTCCGAAATCACCACTCATCGACAAAGCAAGTACTCTGGTCCTGGCGGTCTAATTGCCTCCAAGGATACGGCTGGAGGGCTTGCGGCACTTGACTGCGGTAGCTACTTTGACCTGGCACCATTCGTTCTACCAGCGGAGCGTGAGCCTTGGGAAGATTGCAACACGTATGATCATGGAGGTCAGATTCAGCGAGGCTTTCGAACTCGCTATTGCCAACGTGAGTTCAGATATTCTCACCGCCCTTCTCCTTTGCTCATTTGACATTGTTAGGTCTCTCCGCCTGTCTTATCACTCGATTACGGCTCCGGCGGTTCCTTAATGGGACGGTGCCGTGTAACTATCTATCTATCTACCTGTATCGGTGTCATCCTTGTTTATTGCCATCTTCGAATTTTACTCCGCCCGCTCGATAAGCATATCAATCTCGACTCGAGCCCACTCCTCTCTCATCCTTTCATTTGACCCCCGCGCGTGGGAATATGGGCCCTTCGGGGTTGCCGTTGACAGTTTCCTGGGGAGTTGGCGGACTCGTCGTTCGCTGGAGGGTCAGTCGGAGTTGCATTCCCCTCTGGCCTGTCGTCTTCCCCAATGCGTTAGACACACCCGTCTCACTGCGAAACCCCGCCGTTCAATCGGAATTCGGTTGATGTTGTGCGTTACCTATCGGTGTTGATGCACTTAATAAACGTTTTCTCCCTCAAGCAGGGCGCAAACTTATATCTTTTAGACAGTCGGTTTCTCTCCCGAGGCTCGGTCTATCGTGGGTCTCAACGGGTCTTGGTCGGGGTTTTCCACTCTCTGCCGTTTCGCTGTACTTCTGCGATTTTTCTTCCTCATCGCGGTGTTTTCTGTTTATGGACTACATTTACTCATAGTCAGAGGCAACTTCGTCCCAATACGATGAAGCGTGCTAGATATTGATGTATACATTGTGCACGTTCGTATTATATATCACCATGAATGAACTACATTAAACGTATTGAGTTATCCCAATGTTTCCACCTGTAATTGGTGATCCCGCTATGCGGTAGGAAGGCGTGCATCGACCCAGCCATCGCTGTCAACGCCAGAAATCTACGTTGCAGCACGGGACACCTGGAACATCCTTCGTCGTCCGGCCTCTACCAAGCCTCCTCGGACGCCAGTCGCCTGATGCGCTACCACTGTCTACCATCTGGCGAAAACGACTTCGTGAGGAGAACGGGGATTGTGCTAGACGATGGCCCATAACCAAGTAGCCGAGGGATATGCTATGGGCGGGGATACAACGGTCAACAGGGAGACTCTCGGTGGGCATGGGGGCGTCGTACCGAAACTAATAGTGGAGCCTGCCGGCGCGATAAACGTGTGATGAGAATGCTCGTGACGGCCATAGAGGAAGGTGTAGTGCTCGCATTGATTAGACGGCGGGCGACATTGAAGGGTGCGATGTATTGATAGAAGCAGCGAGCCAGATGAGACGAATTCCCCTTCGTCGCCCAGCGCGAATCGCAGCAGGTTGTGAGTCAGCATCATTGCTGAGGTCGAAGATGGTCCATAGACGGAAAGCTATAGGTCTCGAGCTAAAAGGAGAGCGGCCTCGGTTCAAACTATTGAATGCCGAGCAATCACTAGTTCAGTGTAGTGATGTGACGAGACTTCAGTGGCCTGCGCGAGCTTTTCAGCGATACGGCCAATTTTGTGACCACTGTGACCAGGGCAGACCAAGGACCTGGGCTGTCAAAGCTTCCCCTTCTTTAGTATATCTACTTGGGAACGTCTATCGAGGAGGATAACCGTCAATGTTACATTACAACACTGAGTGAGAATCAGAGCCCAGGGAAATGGTACTCACCTCAATCCACTTACGAACATTCTTCCTTCCTTCCTCTCCATACTTACCGCGAATTCGCATCACCAAACAACCATCTGCGAGGCCAAAAAACATCTGACAGAGCGAAAACAGTTTCACATCCAAATGACAGTGTTTCAGAAGTAACGACACCACTATGTCCAGAAAGATTTCCACCAGCTCGTTGATGGTGGAGATGTCTTCCGCACCAGTTTGGTAAAGGATCTCGAAACGGGAAACAAAAGCCGTGAAAACCTGCATACAAGCTTCGTGGTACGCAATGTGTGCTGGATCGCACGGCTCGTTCCCTCTAGACAGATCACAGCGGCAGTCTGTAAGGCGCACTTCGTCAACATCACTGGGTGGTGAGATATCCACGCGCCCAAATACTGGGATTCTGGTGGTCTGATAGATAATCCAGTCATTGACATCATTTCGCGGGGACACCCCTGAGGACCATTCCAGATGGAAGCACCGAGGGTGGTTCTGGAATTTGCACACAAGACGCTCCACAAGTTGAAGAGAAGGTCCGTTTCCCTTGTCCGTCCCACGACTGTGAGCCTCAACCACACATTGACCTCTGTCATAGGACGGATATCCCTTAGCCTTGAGACACGGGTTTTCCTCAGCCCCTCCGCAGTCTCCATATCGTTTCTCATCCTTGTTTTGACTGATTCCCGAGGCATGCTGGCGACAAAGAGACATAAGCAAAGTGTAATGAAGAATAGTTAATCGTACCCACATGTTTCCGCACCCATGATACGAGTTTGTCGAATACATGGTGCCAATCAGAGTCTCCAAGAAACCCTTGAACTGCCAAGTAAGTAGATGCGCAATCGACATTCCACAAACTGTCTAATAATTCCTCAGTTAGCTTGGGAATCGACATGCGGTACTCCATCCACGCCTTGAAGAAGCCCATGGTATCCTCGTCATAGAGCTTGTACAGGCTACGGATACATGGAAAAGGGCGATCAGATCCATGTGAAAATCGAAAGGGTGAATGGCTTCGTACCTGTAAGTCCGCACTCTACTGCTCGTGAGGTTCTGGAGCCAGTGTCGCGCAATGACAAGTTTCTGGGTGTCGACATCAATGTGGAAGTGGCCCGACCTAGTCTGATCGACCAGATAGTCTCTGAACGAGGTGTGGAAGATGCGAATCTCATCACCGGAGCCTCGAATGTCCAGTATCGAGTGCATGCCACGTAGCGTTGCAGCCACCTGTCCATCAGGCAGTCCTAACACCAAATCGATGCATGCTGGGGTTTTCGTCTTCCGATCTGGCATCACAAGGATAGCTGCAAGAATGGGGCGGACTTCCTCGTAGTCTGGATTGACATTGAGTATGAAGTCATAGAGCATATCGAGTTGCTGGTAAGGTGATGCTCCTGGTCGACGAGGCGGAATGTTCTCTATGACGATGCGAAGCTGCTCGATTGGCTGCCTGAATGCACTTGTGATGAACTTGATCACGGTCGCCACGAAGATGAACTGACCGCAGCTCCGCTCAACCAGAGTTTCGAGATCGGCTTTCGATGGCCAGGGGGTCGGAAACCTGACTTGGCAGTACTTTCGGGAGGTGACAATTTCATGGAAGTGATGGCGAAGATACCACCTGATGTCTTCATGAGCTGCAAGCGAGTTGTCCAAAACAACCCTTTTCGAGAGTTGAAAGAGAGATTCATCTGCAAAGGCTTCCTGGAACCATGATTCGGGACGACTGCAGATAAGGAATCGCAGAGGGAAGTGGGGTGCCTTTTGGTAAGTAGATCGTATGAGGTAAAGGATGCGCAGTTGGGCTGCCTCGTCACCACACTCGTCTAGCCCGTCAATAACGACAATGTTGGAAGTGGCTGGAACACCTGGATGTTCAACGAAGAAACCGCGTAACGACATGGCGGGCTCGAAGATCAGCTCATGGAACTGGACCTCCAAGGTAGCCTCCAGGATCCTGGGGTCCTTTGAGATCCTTTGTTCAATGTGGTGTCGCATTAGTGACATCGTGGAGGCAAGGTCGTGTGCAATGGTAGGTATGAGTGTGGAGGAATTGTTACGTTTAGGGTCGGATCGAAAGAAGAAGAATGAGGAGGCCAGGGAACCTTCGTTTTCGCATTCCTGGGCAACGGTCATGGCGATTGCAGACTTTCCGACTCCGGCAGGACCAGAGAGCCAACAAATCGGATGTTTCTGTTGTCTGCTTGATCTCCAATCATAGATGAGCCTGAGAGACTCTACGCGTGTTCCCGGAAGACAATTGCCTCGTTCGAACTGGTGCTCGGCTTTGTGAGATGCACCGACCCCGGCTGTAACGCTCACGAGGCGGTCAAACGCTGTACCGAGACACTTGAGGAACGGTTCGAGCTGAGAGAGACCATAAAAGACTCACAATTGTCAGGTATCGTGTAAGAAATGTTGAAGTCTCCACCGACGTTGTTTACCTCCCCTCCATACACGTGGCCAAACTGCCCATATTTGATGTTCTGGTCCGCCCCATAGTTGACATTCTGGTCTTGCCCGTAGTTGATGTTCTTGTACGCTACACGGTCACCGCTATGCGAGCTCCAGTCAGGGTAGGTGTCCCAAACGGACATGATCCTCGCCGGAATGTAGTTGGCCCTGGAAAACGACGTGCTCCTGAGGTGGTTGATCGCAAGATGTCTGCTGAGCGTGAAACCAAATGGAACGGGGAAGACGGGGAAGCTTTTTGACGTTGCGAGATGGTGGTTGTGGGGAGAGCCGTTAGAGACACGTCCAACGGTGTGTCGACAGCATCAGTGTTGTGGGGGGGCGGTGGAATTCCACCGCCCGTTTGAAAGGGCAGCAAGGCGGTGCCCGAAATCAAAGGCACCGGAACAGTGAACGGACTGTGGACCGAGTTGTTGGTGACCAGAGGAACTGTAAAGAAACAGTGACTCGGCTAAAAGGCTGGTGCCCTGACCCGCCTCTGCATGCCACAAAGGCAGGACGCCGAGAGGCGCCGCCCCTCCAACACTGGACAGCACATCCCAGTCAGCTGCCAGTGATTGAACGTCTAGATTCGGACAAGGATAAGATGAGCGCCTGCGGCCTTGAGTCGATTTATCGACGATTTTTAGTGTTGAACTCGAGAGCCAGATCCAGGAGAACGGTTCAGCGAGGGAGAAATTGAAAGAAATGGGAAATCAGGAGAGAAGATATGTTGAGGCAGCCCGATGTAGACGCTATTGGCGTTGATGGTGATGGCGGTTGTAATGAAAAGCGCCAGTGGGCGCTTGTTGATTTTTCGCGAATCACATCGAGCTTCCAGTCGCGTTCATCCGAGCGGTGCTGTCCACGCCTCCATATTGCTTGGGTTTGAACTAAGTACATACGATCTAACGCACATAATTTTGAGTAGCGTGTGGCTCGCGCGAGTTCGAGTTTCAACCACTGTTACGGTGATGGATAACGTGCTGGAAACCGAATCGCGATCCACTACTGGCATAAGAACCTGTATTCATTTCACCATCAATTGGTCAGACGGCAGACAGATTATTCCGCGTCGATGATCAACAGAATTACAGTATACAATATCATACTGCTTTACGTTCCAAAGAAATGCATCGTGTAACAGACAACAGAGATCGAACAAGAGAGAGATTATCCAGACATCGCAAGAGATAGGGCGTGCCAGTCCTTCGATACAAAGCTCACGAGGACAAACTATCCATAACATTGATTCTAACCTTCTTGATAGGTCGCTGATGGTGGCCTCCTGGTAGTACACCTGTAGACAGTTCTCAGCGATGAACGAGACACGCTCAGACAAGGAGACTGGCCTTCAAAACTTCCCGAACCCAACCCAAGCCCGGCGTTTTCCTGGTTGCTCTTGTTCCGCGTCCGCTTGTTTCCCCTACAACCTCCGCGACCTAGTTCATACTTGGTCACCATGCGATCCCGGGTGGCAGCGGCAGCGCAATTTGACGAGAAATCCGGATCAAAATCCTGAACTTGCGGGACATGAGAGATACCATGCGAACGACCAAGCTCCTGGTGCCTATGCTCCACATTTCGAATCCTCGACTCGCTATGCCCATGCCCAAACGTCGATAAAGGCGGTCTCTTCACTTCAGACTGACCGTACGTACGCGAAGGATTGTGTAACAACAACAACTGTGAATTCGGTACGAAACAAACTCACCACCAGACCCTGAGATTGGTTACGACGCTTTGGCGAGGCGTCCGAGACGTGAGTGTTCGCCACGAGAGCTTGAAGAGCCGCTTCGGCGGGGCATTCTACCTGCTTTTGATACCGTGTACGCGACTCTCGAGGTTGAGGTGGGGGGTCGATATGGGAGTCCAGGCAGTCAACTCAAGAATGCCTAGCGAACGCAATTTCATGAGACCAGTTAAGATGCAATAGGCTGACATACGCACTGTCCGGGGGTTTTCTGCCAAAGTAAACCTCAAATTCACCATCTCTCGTATTCTCTATCCTTCCGACTCGCAGACTTGAAGCGTGATCACAGGCCTCTAGTTGGGCCGTAATATTTGAAGAATGCTGGGGGCCGGAGATCAGAAAGGAGATTGAGTCAGATTTGGAGGTTAGCTCGTCTCCGACTGCTTATATTGACGAGTCTCACTGAGAAAAGTGCTTGGTGTTGGCATGGTCGAGAGGATCATGAGGCTGATGATGGTGGCGGTCTGAGAGTGAAGTTCATCGGCGGGCGCTTACTGGACACCGTGACCCCTTCTCTCCTCAGCTCTCCTCTTGTCTGTGTCCTCCACAATGATGCCTTGTCGTTCTACTATCTAGCAGTCAATCAAACTCTTCGAGGCTGCGAGTATCTGATTCAAATGTGCTCCTAGCGGTAGTTACCGACGTTCTGAATTTTCGACGAAATTGACTGGACAATTACTTTTAAAAGACGGGCCTTACCTCAAACTTCCGCCCATGTATGCATATCCAACACAACGGGAAGATGGATTCGGGCTACGAACACCAAGGTCAAACCGGCTGGATGCAATCAATTAGGACGAGAAACAGCTTCAGCCGGACTATTATCGAGTCGAGGATATTAAGGAGGAAACGGAGCGGCCACAACGGCGACGAAGACGTCGCGGTTGACCCAAATCCAGACCCTCTGCACAGTGCAAGAGCCACCGATTTTCTGTCTTTGTGTCTGAGCTCGAAGTGAAGCATCGTCATGACATACTGTCTCCGACACGCCCCATCAGCAAAAGCACAACACTAGTAGCATGCACGACCCACTCGTTAGCCATTCCAGAACAATTGTGTGGGCACTCGTTGATCTCTCTTCTCTCCGAAATTACCACTCATCGACAAAGCAAGTACTCTGGTCCTGGCGGTCTAATTGCCTCCAAGGATAAGGCTGGAGGGCTTGCGGCACTTGACCGCGGTAGCTACTTTGACCCGGCACCGTTCGTTCTACCAGCGGGGCGTGAGCCTTGGGAAGATTGCAACACGTATGATCATGGAGGTCAGATCTAAAGAGGCTTTCAAACTCGCTATCACCAACGTGAGTTCCGATATTCTCACCACCACTCTCCTTTGCTCATTTGACATTATTAGTCTCTCCGCCTGTCTTATCACTGTATCGACGTCATCCTTCTCTCTTGCCATATTCGCATTTTACTCCGTCCACTTGATTGTCATCTCGATCTCGACTCGAGCCCACATTTCTCTCACCCTTTCATCCGACCCGCGTTTTGGATTATTGGTCCTTCGGGGTTGCCGTTGACAGTTTCCTAGGGAGTTAGTGGACTCATCGTTCGCTGGAGGGTCAGTCGGAGCTGCATTCCCCTCTGGCTTGTCGATTGCCCCATTGCGTTTGACACGCCCATTTCACTGCGAAACCCCGCCGTTCAATTGGGGTTAGATTGATTTTGTGCGTTGCCTATCGGTGTTGGTGTACTCAATGGACATTTTCTCCGTCAAGCAGGGCGTGAATTGATGGCCTTTGGATCAGTGGTTTCTCTCCCGAGGCCTCGTTCATCGTGGGTCTCAACGGGTCTTGGTCGGGGTTTTCAACTCTCCGCCGTTTCGCTGCTACTTCTGCGGTTCTTCCTCATCGCGGTGTTTTCTGTTTGCGTACTACAGTTACTCATAGTCAGATGTAACTTCGTCCCAATATTATGCAGCATCCCAGGTATTGATGATTGTTAACGTTCGCATTGTATATCACTACGAATGAACTACGCTACACGTAGTGAGGTACCCCGATACTTCCACCTGTATCTCAACGCGAACGACAGGCTCACTGGCTATACATTGGTGATCCCGCTATGCGCTAGGCAGGCGTGCATCCAGCCGGCCATCGCTGTCAACGCCAGCACGAAATCTACGTTGCAGCCCGGGACACCTGGAACATCCTTTGTCGTTTGGCCTCTACTTTTAGCCTCTACTGAGCCTCCTCGAACGCCAGTCGCCTGGTACGCTACCGCTGTCTACGATCTGGCGAAGATGACTTTGCGGGGATTGCGCTAGACAATGGCCCATGACCAAGTAGCCCGAGGGATATGCCGTGGACGGGGATACAACGGTCAACAGGGAGACTCTCAGTGGGCATGAGGGCGTCGTACCGAAACTAAGAGAGGAGCCTGCCGGCGCGATAAACGTGGGATGAGAATGCTCGAGACAGCCCTAGGGGAAGGTGTGGTGCTCGCATTGATTATACGGCGGGGAAGATTGAAGGGCCTGATGTGTTGATAGAAGCAGTAAACCAGATCCGATGAGTCCCGCTTTGTCATTCAGGACGAATCGTGGCAGGTTGTGAGTCGGTATGCTTGCTGAGGTCAAAGATGATCGATGATCGATGGGAAGATAATTATGGGCTCGACCTGAGAGGGGAGGGGCTTGTTTTCTGGCCACGTTGTGTACACCTTCGGTAACCTCAGTTCCAACTCTCGAATACCAAGCATTCACTCGTAGCCTAGCCTCTCATCTCCCATCCATGGTGCCCAATTCTGTAACCACCGTGACCAAGGCAGACCAAGGATCTGAGCTGTCAAAGCTTCCCCTTCTTTTGTATATTCGCTCGGGAACGTCTATTGAGGAGGATACCCGTCAATCACGTCACATACAACACTGAGTGAGAATCAAAGCCTAGTAGATCGGTACTCACCTCAATCCACTCCAGAACATTCTTCCTTCCGCCCTTTCCACTCTGAGGACCAATTCGCAACACCAAACAGCCATCAGCGAGCCCAAACAACGTCTGACAGAGCGCAAACAGTTCCATATCCAAACGACAGTGTTTCAGAAGTAACGACCGCACGATCTCCTTAAAGACACTCCCCAGCTCGAAGATGGTGGAGAAGTCTTCCGCACCGCTCTGGTAAAGGATAACGAAACGGGAGACATGAGCCTTGAAAAGCTCCATACAAGCTTCCTGGTACGCAATATGTGCTGTATCGCACGGCTCATTACCTCTAGAGAGATCACAGCGGCAGTCTGTAAGGCGCACGTCGTCGACATCACTGGGTCGTGACAAATCCAGTTCCACATATCCTGGGCATCTGGTGGTCTGACAGATGATCCAGCGATTGACATCATTTCGCGGTGAGACCCCTGAGGACCATTCCAGATGGAAGCACCCAGGGTGGTTCTCGAATTTGTGCACGAGACACTCCACAAGAGCAGGTCCGTCTCGTTTGTCCATCTCGCAACTGTGAGCCTCAACCACACATTGACCTTTGTCATAGGATGAATATCCTTTAGCCTTGAGATGCATGTCTTCCTCAGCCCCTCCACAGTCTCCAGATCGGTTCTCATCCTTGTTTTGACTGATCCCCGAGACATCCTGGCGACAAAGAGACATAAGCAAAGCATAATGAAGAATGGTCAATCAAACTCACATGTTTCCGCACCCATGGTACCAGTTGATTGAATATAACATACCAGGGAGAGTCTCGATGAAGCATTCGACTTGCCAAATAAGCAAATGCGCAGTCGACATTCCACAAACTGTCTAAGAATTCCTCAGTTGGTTTGGGAATCGACATGCAGAACTCCGTCCACTCCGTGAAGAAGTACAGGCCGCCCGTGTCATAGAGCTTGTACAGGCTATGAATGCATGGGAAAGGGAGATCAGATCCTTGTGAAATCAACGTGCTGAACGGTTTCGTACCTGTAAGTCCGCACTTTACTGCTTGTGAGCTTCTGGAGCCACTGTCGTGCGATGACAGGTTTCTCGGTGTCGATGTCAATGTGGAAACAGCCCGACCTAGTCTGATCGACCAGATAGTCTCTGAACGAGGTGTGGAAGATGTGAATCTCCTCATTGTAACCTCGAATGTCCAGTACCGAGTGCATGCCGCGTAGCGTTGCGGCAGCCTGTCCAGTAGACAGTCCTAGAAGCAGCTCAATACATGCTGGAGACCTCGTTATGTTTGGTATTGAAAGGATAGCCGCAAGAATAGGGCGGACTTCCTCGTAGTCTGGATTGACACTGAGTACCAAGTTATAGAGGATATCAAGTTGTTGGTAGGGTGATGCTCCTGGTCGACGAGGTGGAATCTTCTCAATGATGATGCGTAGCTGCTCAATTGGCTGTCTGAATGCACTTGTGATGAACTTGATCACGGTCGCCACGAAGATGAACTGACCGCAGCTCCACTCAACCAGAGTCTCGAGATCAGCTTCCGATGGCCACGGGGTCGGAAACCTGACTTGGCGGTACTTTCGAGAGGTGACTATTTCATGGAAGTGATGGCGAAGATATCGCCTGATGTCTTCATGAGCTGCAAAGGAGTCGTCCAAAATGATCATTTTCGAGAGTTGAAAGAGAGATTCATCTGCGAATGCTTCCTGGAGCCATGACTCGGGACGACTGCAGATGAGGAATCGCAAAGGGAGGTGGGGTGCTTGTTGGTAGGCAGATTGGATGATGGAAAGGATGCGCAACTGGTCGTCCTCGTCACCGCACTCATCCAGCCCATCAATGACAACGACATTGCACATTGCTGGGGAGCCAGGACGTTCAATGAAGGAATCCCGCAACGAACAGGCGGGTCCAAAGATTAGCTCACGGAACTGGACCTCCAAGGTGGCCTCCAGAATCCTGGGATCATTCGAGATCCTCTGTTCGATATCAGTCCGCAATAGTGGCATTGTGGAGGCAAGATCATGTGCGATGCAGGGCATAAGTGTGGAGGGATTGTTGCGTTTGGGGTCGGATCGAAAGAAGAAATACGAAGAGGCCAGAAGGCCCTCATTCTCGCAGTCCTGGGCGACGGTCATGGCGATGGCTGATTTTCCGACTCCGGCGAGACCTGAGAGCCAACAGATTGGGTGTTTCTGTTGTTTGCTCGACCTCCAATCATAGATGAGCCTGAGAGACTCTACGCGTGTTCCTGGAAGACAATTGCCTCGTTCGAATTGCTGCTCGGCTTTATGAGATGCGCCGACTCCGGCGGTCACGCTCACGAGGCGGTCGAATGCTGTGCCCAAGCGCTTCAGGAAGATTTAAGTCATGAGGCAGTGAAAGACTCACGACTGGTACCCGTTGAGGGAAAATTGTTGATGATATCTCGACCTGCGGCGTTCACCTCTCCTACAACCACCTGGCCAATCTGCCCCCCGCTATTGATGTTCTGGTGTCCATGGTGGTTGATATTCTGGTCCCGACCATAGTTACTATTCTGATGAGCCCCACCATCGTTGTAGCGTGAGCCCCGATCAGGACTACGATATTGCATAGGTGCCGTCCTCGCTCCTTCGTTGCCTATGGCAGAGAAAGACGTACGAAACAGGCGATAGTGGAATGTGACAAGTCAGCTCGGCCGCACCAAACGTAGACGAAGGATCAGAGGAAAGAGAGGTAACGAAGTCTCCGATGTCGCGAGATGGTGGTTGTGGTGAAGAAACCGCTGTTCACACGCATCGGCGGTGTGGGGAAGGGATGTTGATGGCATCTGACGATAGTTTCCGGCCACAAAAACGAGCGTCTAGGTGTGTCGGCGGCTCAGAATGGGTGGGACAAGAGCGCCTCAGCAGATTTCTCGACAAACGTCATGGTACTAGAACGTTGAAGAAGGAAAGTCGTGTCATGAGTTGCAGTCGTCTCCAGCGAGTAGGTGGGCTATAGCGTCAAAATTTTCAAATAATTAACACCGAAGAGAGCAAGGAAAAGAGAACTCGAAAGAACTCACGATTAACCACTCTCTACTCCAATTTCCTGTACATCTACAATTCCCAGGTTCCGCGATTCTCAGGTATCCGTCAACTTGTTCAAGGTCGTTGAATTCCGTTTCGGGTCGTCAGTTATCGATTCGTTAAGCGCGAATGCTCTGAGATGTCGGTGGTGAAGCCTGAGTACAACGAGGAGGGGCAGTTATCGTTCTTCATTACTTAGCCGCAAAAGCCGAGTAGCTCGTTTCTGAGAGAAGATATAGGCATTCGATTTGTACCAGACCGAGTTGAGACTGGTGGTCGTTCAAGAGGAGGCCAAGCGCCCGAAGGATCACAGGCCCACGACTTCAGACTGTATAAGCGCCCCTTCTTCTCCGACTTTTGAGTCGATGCCTTAGCCTGGTTGCATGGCTTCTCGAACGAATCCAGTCGCCATTCACTCTGCCGACACGATGGTGATTATCTTAAATCATTCGGTGGGCAGCTCGTGAACTACACGCCGTTTACGGAGCATAGCCGAACTTTCGAAGATTGTAAGTTGAAGTTGTAAAGAAGTTCCAGCTAAGGCTTCTTACTTGAACTTCAAGTGTATCAAATATCAGAATCAACTGATATTTGACCTCAGCGCTTGGCGTTCTCCCTGCTCAGACGTACATATCTAGCATCTATCGTCCCAAATTCTCATATTTGCGAGGGTTTCTTGCCTGGTATCCATCCGATACTATGAACGTTCCAGGTTCCAGGTGCATGCCGACCTAGCCATGGCATTTCCCCTGCCAAGCTCCGTTATTCTGCGAGGACCATCATGCAATGTGAACACGAGCGTATGTTCAATCTTTCGACCAGCGGGACCTGACTATGCACTAACGTTCGTTTGCGCGTCAGCGTTAATGGGCTCGTTCACAGCAGATGATACAAGCCGCTTGTTGTTATATCGTGCCCTGCAGGAAAGCACAGGTACCACCTATTGACTTCTTAGTTACTTGCTCATCGTTCGTTCGTCGGATTTCATTTAGGTTGTCAATGGATTGACCGGCTCGTTTGAAGTATGGGGTCTGTGACATTTTCGGGCTTGGAAGGTTCAAGGAGCTCTGGCTCTGGTCGTACCTTGTAAACCGATGGTTCCGGTATAAAAACAGTACCAGATGGTATTCTTCAGTTCACCCAAGGACCTGCTTAGCCTCGGAAGACAATGGTGTTCAAAGCCCTCTCGGTACGCACTGGTCACCATCTTTTCTCCTACACACACTAATTGAGCCTCTCGTAGCTCTTGCCTCTCCTCGCCGGCTCTGCCACTGCAGGCCCCGCTTCGCAGTCACTGGCCTGAGCCTACTTGGTCTCCCCTCTCTCCACCATCGCCGGCAACCAAGGAACGAACGCCGATTCCAGGATGTTTTACCAAGGGTCTGATAACAGTATCTCGGAGACCAGGCCTGGCAGCTCGTTGCAATGCCGAACTCGGTTATAACAAGAGCTTCTAGACACGGACATGGATCTTTTCGTTCGTTCAGGGATGGTCGGACACTGTTTCCGAATCTCGAGCAGCCAGTCACGCAGTTTTGTCTATGATTTATCTTCACCGGGGATTAATTGAACAAGGGCAGGATATCAAGGCTTCTAGTTGAACCTGTTACCTGTCATGATTCCCTTAGCTCTTGCAATTTAGCGGCTTTCTTTCGAGACTATTGGTATCGTCACTATCAAACGTCGTTTTTGAGCATTCGAAACTTGTCTTTTGACGGCCTGTATCACAGTGTTCAAAACCCGACGACAGAAACTTTGTGTTATCGAGTTGAATAAAACATTTGCATACTTTCGATCTGCGTGTAGCTCACATAAAACCCAGATTGAGGGATAGGGCTGGGCGAGGTGAACGAACGTGAGGACAAGTAGAGAAAGGAGAGAGTCGACAGGCGTCTACAGGCGTCCATTCAAAGTTGTTAGCGCCCGAGAGCTAGCGCCGTGCCCACGTCCATCTCGCCCAGGTGTCGCTACTGCGGTGCTCGCTCAGACTTCGACCACCACCACAATACCTATTCTTCTCTCACCTTCCAGATCCAAAGCCTTCTTACGAACAAGATCGGTCATGGTACATGTGCCTTGACTCTTGAAGGTCGAGCACGAACAGTCAACGCCAACCACGACCGCCCACTGCGGACACCGATTTTTTCCATCATACCCGCTGATTATTCGCAACATATCAAACGATGAACACCTTGAAAGGGAAGGCGGCGCCCCGGAAAGCTTATTTGGGCAGCGTGGCCCAGAACTATCACAATGGGATAGGTCAGAACTTGAACCATGGCAGAGATCAGAATGTCCACACCGGAGCGGGAGATTTGGAAGTCATCAACGTCGGGAGAGATTTCGTCAATAATTTTACCTCAGCCGCCTCCAATCGTGCGTTTCTCAGCCGTTTCCTGACCATCAGACAATGCTGACCGATATTTGTTAGCACACAAGTCTCTGTGGGATGCAGTTGCCGGTGTGGGGGCTACACATACGTCCGAGCAGCAGTTTGCAAGGGGAGAATGTCTAGAAGGAACTCGTGAGAAGGCTCTCAGAGTCATCGATGACTGGATAGTCTCCGACAAGCGTTCTGTTCCCATGCTTCTGCTCTCTGGCACAGCAGGCGTTGGCAAGTCGGCCATCGCAATGACCGTCGCCAAATCTTGCGAAGAAACCGCGCTTGTAGCGTCGTTTTTCTTTTTCAGGGCCGAACCCAAGAGAAACAATCCGTCCGCCTTGATGTTGACGGTTGCACATGGACTCGTAACGAAAATACCTTCCCTCCGAACTTTCATTCACCAGAGAATCGCGGAAGACCCCATGGTACTGGAGGCCAAGTTGGAAGATCAGTTTCGAGAGCTTATCTTGAAGCCCGTTGTGGGACGGAAATGGCGAAGATATCTGCGGAAGTGTTTGGCCAAAATTTCCCTTGCGCAAAAGGATCCGAATTTGGTCATCATTGACGGTTTGGACGAATGCGGCGGCGAGGAAACTCAACTGCGGATCCTTTCTACCATTCGCTCCTCCTATCGGCAGTCGCCTCGATCTCCTTTGCGGTTCCTTATCTGCAGCCGTCCGGAGGCATGGATTCAGGAAGCCTTCAATGCGAGGGATCTTGGTCGGATTACCCAAAGGGTTGTGCTGGACGAGACTTTCCAGCCGGATCGGGACATAGAGCGATACCTCCTTCATGAATTTCAAATCATTCGTGAAAGCCCCAAGTACGCTCGTCTCCCTTTTCCGTCATCTTGGCCGTCGAAGGGGGAGTTGGATAGAATGGTTCGGAAGGCATCTGGCCAGTTTGTTTATGTCGCGATTATCGTGAAGTTCACCAAGCTTCCATATTCCAATCCAATTGCTCAACTCCGTATCATTCTTGATTATATCCCCGAAAATCAGACCTCGGAATCACCCTTCTCCCAACTTGATCTTCTCTATCACATCATACTTTCTGTCAACCCTAACCGCGAGAAACTGGTCTCCATTTTGGCCGCAATCTTCGTCCTTCGTCCATATGGCATCGCTTGTCCCGCATTCATCGAATCATTGCTGGGCTGGTCCCCGGGAGAAGGAGACCTGATGCTTCGAGCAATGCATTCGGTTCTCAACATTGGGGGCGGCTGGGACAATATCAGCGTGTTCCACACCTCTTTTACCGATTATCTCTTTGATTCGACCCGTTCAGGACCCTTTTACATCGACCGACCTTTCCAGCACCACGTCCTGGCTCGGAGGTGGTTGCAAGCCATTTCGTCCGTGCAGCTTAGGCAGTACAGGTAAGAGGTTTTGAAGTTCACTTTGAACAATCGGTTGACATAGATGATTCCGCTAGCCTGAGTCAATTGCACAGAAGCCAGGCAACCTTGGTCACGCAATGGATTCCTTTTTGTGCTGACCTCACCGAGCCCGGAGAGGATCTATTATATGACCTACAAGATCTGGACTTGGGCGCTCTCTATCTATGTCAACTCCTCTCAAAGTCCTCGGACTCCTTTGTTTATACCGGTGCAAAGCGCTGCTCGAGTTGGGAGGAAGTGTTTAATGGTATAGCATCATGGTTGCGGTCCGTTGTATGTTATAACCTTCCCTTCTCCTGACTCCACACCTTCATGCTAACCCTCATTCAAAAGACTACGCCGGTGGATCCCTACATCATCGAACGTTTCACCAAACTACCCAAATGTTTCCACCTCGAATATCCGGGCGAAACACCGATGGCTGCCAGTGACGATGCTTTACACTGGGTCATCCTCAGTAGCACTGAATGCAGATCTTCGTGCTCCTTCACACGCCGCGTAGACGAGGCACTCGCATTCGATCATTCGTCTCTTTCCGTCACCCTTGCGGACTGTGATTGCTTCTCTGTCTCAGACGAAGCCATAGCCTCAACATCGTATCCTTTTCCCTCCTGGTCTGGATGCAGGCGTACAGAATACCAAACCGCTTGTCTCCAGACCGTGGAAGCTCTGGTCTCCGATTTCGTGTCGGCAGTTCAGAGCGGGGCACCTCGTTCTACCGTCATCGAGGTGAACAGCATATTCGAAAACCTGGTGGATTCCTCCCTCCTCGAGCATTGTGGCTTTGGAGAGGAGCTGTTCCATCTAACTCAGACGTTCTTTATCGCGGCGCAGGGCTGTGAGTTGTTGAGGTCGGCACGTGCCTTGTCCCAGAAACGTTGCAAAAAGTTGGTTGATTGGCTTGAGGTGTGTACTTTTGTCAAGTCAAAAAGTTGGCCTTGTCTGTTGGCTGATTTGTGATTCGCTCGGTGGGACTTAGACGTGCTCTGATGAGTATGCCTCTTTAGCTAATGTTTGCAAGATGGGAGTCCAGTCGTTGTTTGCGCTTTGAGTCCCTCAGATGGACTAAACAGATCACACGCCTCTATACGCCGTCTATGGGCAAACTGCAAGGTGATCCCGGCTGCCGGAGAGTATATCTGATACCGGATCCCTCGACATTGAGACTTCGCCATTCGCACCAGAGCACTCGGTTGACGCCTTACGAGGGGAAGGACGTACAAATAACACTGAAGGTGCCGTTTTGTGCGAAGCGTTGTTGAAGAAATTGTCAAGTGAGGTCCTCTTGTTTGAGTTGCCTTCAATTCGGGGATGCTTACGGCCTTTCTGTTCTAGACACGTATGCGATACTCTCAAAGCATAAGATCGTTATTATATGTAACACCAAACAGTCGTAATGAAACAGAAGTGCCGTACTCCTGCTTGAAAAACTCGCGACGTGAACTCGACTTGATGAATGCCCTGTGAAGTTGACCCGTGGGAATACATGTGGCTCTACCGTCGCTGTTGCCCGTGTTCGTTCAAGGAAAGCCTGACGGCGAGGTCGATATCGCGTTGAAGACCTTCATCCCCAGAGTTTGATCTTGACGATCCCCCGCGTTCGTCGGCCCACCTCTGATTGTGCCGTTGTTTCTCGTCGGCAAAGTAGAATTGTAGGGATTCATCTATATCATCCATATAATTTGGTACGAGTGGCGTATGCTCGTCAGTGTGAGGCCCTTGACGGTTGTGCTCTTCTGCCAATGACTGTCGGATGGCGAGAGAGATTTCGCGTTGAAACGCTTCTTCATCCGGATCGGGATCGGTGTGGGTGTAAGTTGGCGGGGGAATGCTCCTGTCCTCCTCCTCAGCAGGTATGGGCGGAAGAGAATGTTTATCATATGATCGCGGAGGCAATTTGCGTAAGGGTTTCGAGGTCGGCGTGGTGGCTACAAGGGTCGAAGTCGAACTGGCCGCGAGTGACATATCCGAGTTGGAATAGCGCTGCTCGGAGTACATGTAATCAGAGGCCAACTTTGCGTAGCTCTGTCGCCTCTGTCGCTTTCCCGCCGCTGACCTTTCGAATGCCTGGAAGATGGCATATCGTTCCAGGGGTGTGCCTGCGTCTGCAGCCATACGAGCTTCCTGCATACGAGTTCTATACTGCACGTGATCTTGGTCTCTCGAGACCACCAGAGAATGCAAAGTTTGCATACTCCTGAGCGCGCCCTTCATGGGATGTTTGAAGAGGCCAACGATACCTGCAGAAGGCAGGAATGCGGCATTGCCAACTAACAGAGGTCTCAGCTGTCTCGACGGCGGTACGAAACATGGATATGACTCACCGCCTCTGGCAGACCCTTTTATTAACCCAACGAAACCTTCCTTTCGAACCCCCCTCCACGGCTCCTTCCAGAGACTCGACACGCCATCGACCCAGCCGTAGTAGAAGCCCTGTATCAGAGTGAGTCAGGTACTCTTCGAGATCTGTCGGGAAAGCGCACCTTCCCGGCTTCCTTGACGCCGCTGACAATCCCCGTCACTTCGGGCTCAGCACGAAGTTTGGCCCCGTAGAGCTCCGGTAATCCGTGAAAACCCTTGTATATGGCGGAGACAATCTCCATGGCGCCTGCGAGACCCCGTCAGTACTTACTTCTCTGGTGGAATGGAATAATATCACCTAGAGGGATCGCCACTCCCGTCCTTACGATACCTTTCCTGGGGGACCTAGAAATAACGTTTAGGGATATGATTTTGGAAATCGAAAACAGGACATACACAATCGATTGAACGATACCCTCGGCGAGATGCGTCACTGACCAGAAGATCGCCGTTGCACCTCCCGTAATAGGATCGGTGACCAGTTTCTTTGTCAGTATGTATTCTTTGCATCCTAAGAAGAGGACTCGGTGAGAACCGCCACCTTCAACGAAATGTGCGATGTGCAACATACTGTGTAGGTCCAAGGTCGCCATATCAAGTTTCCCGGCGTCGGCCAGAGTCTGAGCAGCGAAACCGCTCAGTTTGAGGCACTGATTTCCGGATAGTTTAAGTGTCACGATGAACAAACCGTGGCGAGAAAGAAGTAACTCACATGCTCTGTTGACCACCAGGAAGCGAGTCGAGTTGGATCGAGGTCACACCTCATGTTCTTGAGAGGCAAGTGTCGGTAGAAGCTTTCAACGCCAGCGCTCACACCGTCCTAACGAAGAAGGTCAACAGACAGTCACTTTGGAAGAGAGAACACGCATACTTCACTGTTGATTTGCTTTGCCATCGTCGCAGCAGCTTCCCTCGCCTCATAGCTGATCGCATATGTGATAGCATCGCAGAGATTGTCGGCATTGAGATCCTTGTGGTGAATCGGAGCGGGCCCTGCGCCTGCACGGTGGATCATATTACCTGCAAAGAGGATACCGTGTCAGCTGGAGCTGCACAAACGGACGAAGTGAAGAACATGTAACCGTACCCCAAAACGCCTGGTCGCCGAAGAACGGAACGACAACGGTCGGCCTTCCTTTAGTCAATCCAGCAGCAGTAGTTCCTGCACCACCATGATGGACGACCGCAGCAACGCGACCTTTATCAAAAAGCCAGTCGTGAGGAATATTTCCGAGGATAAAGATGTGAGGTGGCACGGTGACGCCACCTAGTCCGCCCTTTCAGAAAACACGATATCAGATTGCAAACAGCTGTAGCTTGCTGCTGCCACACTTACCCATCCGGCAGACACCAAAGCACGAACGCCTGCCCTCCTGGTTGCCTCAAACACGGTTTCTGAAATTCATACTCAGCCATGAGATGGAATGAACGTCGGTTTGTATACCTGTCATAGCAGCAGCGTCATCGACGACTACTGAACCGAAACCGATATAAATGGGGGGATCGCCGGCTGCCAAAAAGTCGGCCAGGTCGTCCGGTGGTGTATATGAAGTCGCCAAATCAAGATAGTAGAAGCCAACAACGTCTGAGAAGCCTGGAGTTGAGAAGGACGTTCCGAGGTATACGAAGGAGGCAACCGTACCGATATGATTTTTCCAGTCTACTGGTTTGGGAACGAGGGCAGGGCTCATACAGTACGTCCAGGGTACTTTGAGCGTGTCGACCAAACCCGGTCCAGTGCGCATCGAAAGATCCTTGAGGTTGAGTATGTCGGTTCGGAACGTGTTGACGAGATCGCCGATGCTGAAGAGTTTAAAGTAATCTTTTCAGTGGTGCAGGTGCAAAAGCGGAAACGAAAACGCACCCTTGCCATGTGAGTATGTCTGCCAAGGCATAGCTCAGATAGTTCGTCATCCCTTTCTTCGCATTGGATTCTTGAACGGTGACCAGTGGATGGTGAAACTCTGTCGTTGGGCTCCTATATATCGCGCAAGATTGTTCACGACTCAGAAAGAGTTCTGTAGAATGGAAACGATACACACCAAGGCATAGCTACCGAGAGAATGAGTTGAACAGTCAAATTGGAAGGAGATGCTAGACGTACTGAAGCTCAACAGGAGAGGAATCCCCAGTGCTTCAGCGCAGTGAACATGGGCGAAAGCGGGAGGATTAGATATGATGGCATCAGCCGCGAATGCCCATCCTGTGATGGGACAAGGGGCGTAGCAAGAGCGCCAACAGCCGTCCATTATCTGGTAAGTGCATAAAGTCAAAGACAAGTCTCTTTAGAAAGAAACTCCAAGTAATACCTCTGCTAACATCTTCCGCTTCTTGCCCACATCGCCATTCACCATTGATTCCATCCCAGGCATCAAGCCAGGGTCTGTAGGCTCTCTCAACTGTTGTACGCCACCGAAGATAGTTAGGTGAACGCACTTTTAACCATGTAGCTCATCAGTTCTCGCGGGTCTCCACCGATATCGAAGAATTCCAGTTCTTGCTCTTCGACAAAGGACCGAAACGTCCCGTGTGAAGCAAGCCGAATACGATGGCCATCCTGCTTGAGCTTCTTACCCAAAGCAACGTATGGCTGAACATCCCCTAGGTACCACGAGATCGTCAGAAACAGCGGATGTGAGCGATGTACTTGAACACGCACCTCTACTCCCTACAATCATGATTACAATGTTCATTTTCGGGACGATCCGCCCCGGCGAGTGATCCACGCCAAATTCATCAACTTCTTGGGCATAGTCTTTCGGCAGATCTGGGAGTTTTTTCTTCAGATTGAGGGAGATGGAGATGCTTCCATCGGGCTCAACGTTGGCGCTTGACTCGAGTCCTTTACCCAAATTTGAGTATCTCGAGTAACTCTCTGGCGCACATAGTCAGGCCCCTCGATGTAGGATGGATGAGCGAAGCGTTGCTTACTTCTGTGAAGAGTTGTATCGCTCTCTGATCCAACTGAATGCCTGACTGAGCCGCGGGGTTGTAACTGAACGCGTGATGAAGAAGCGTATGACGAGGTGGGAGGCCTGCCCAGCGAGTAAACGTTCGTGTTACGGCGGGCGAAATTCGCGTCGGGATTCGTGTCGAACTGCATGTGTCTCGCGTCATCTGGGGCCAGGAAAGCAAAGTCAACGAAACATTGAAAACAGTATTCCCTTGCACTCACCTCCATGACCTGATCGTATATCTCCCGAATCGATACCAGACTGGATAGTCCATTCACTTTCGCTAGGTTCCACCGAGTACGTAGGAGTAGCCGGATACTCGTCGTGATCATTGACTGAGACAGTTCTGTCGCATTTGCTATCGTTGTCAGTTACGACCACCATGACTGCAGTAGGTACCGGAGAGTTGTAGTATCACTTCTCCAATCGCCGCATTTATTAGAATGGTCGGCCTCCGAAAACCCCTTTTCTCGTCATCCGAATCGAGTAAGCACCTAAGTGCAAAGCTAAAGCTCGGATGCCCCCGCCCGGGGCCGCAGTGCGCGCAGCAGTTGCGAAGGGCAATCGCGAATGAAGTTCGAGCCTCAGGCAGGCCGCAGCAAGAAGCGTTATTCGCGTCCATCCTCACCACTCTTGAAAGGTCTCCCTGGCAACTAGATTCGTCGGTGATTATTGACGCACGGTACTAATACATCTTGCAGCTGTGATAGACATGTAAAAAATACAGGCCAGAATGTTACTGGGCCTGGAAGGATAGTAAACTTCGATTAGCGTTTGGGAGTGGGGCGCAAATCAAGTGGCCGTACAGTGTTTGAATAGTCAACAAGAAGGGAATCGTTCGCATGGTCTGCCGGAGTCCGAGCGGATTTCGAGGAGGTCAATGCTTTGAGCTTTTGCTTCAACAAGCGATTCTAGTTGTCTTTGTGAGCTTGTGGGTGGCGTAGAAGGCAGATTTGCCGCACCTTTTTATCAGCTTCCTCCTTTGCATGCGTCAGCTCTTCAATAAGCTTGTCCTTCTCCACAGCAGCCTTCCCATGGCGTGAGTTGGTACCCTGCAGCTTCTCTTGCTCCTTCCTCATCGCATCTATACGTCTTGTAAGGTTGTTGTTCTCGGTTTGAAGATGGGCAATATCTTGTTTAGATTCCCGTATACTGGCTTTGAGACACGTGTTTTCACGCTCCAGAGCGTCGGCCTGTATAATTCGCGAATGCCACAAATCGACCTTCTCTTGAAGTGCTTTCTTCTCGTCGCGTTCAAGTTGCAATTGTTGAGCAAAGTACTGAAGACGTTCCTCCATGCCTTTTGCCGCATCGAGTAGCTTAGACTAACGCTATGCATTGGTAAGTCTAATCCGTCCTAGATAGCAAATTGGACCCACAGCGATATCTCCGTCTGCATCTAATCTCGCAGAAATGGCCCTCGTCTTTGAGGCGACATTCTGAAAACGCCGTGGTGTCGAGTTACTGTCCAAGGCGGACAATGAGTTCGTCAGGGATGTTGCCTGATCCTCAATCGCTGAGGTCGATGGAGTAAGATACACACGGTGAGGTGGTACGTCCTTGAGCTTGGATTTCCGACAAAGCGAGCAGTTCTCGCGAGACTTCGTTTCCTCTGAGCAGTTCTTGCAGAATCCGTGGCCTAAACGACGGTTGAGAGAGACACCGTATGCGGCATGTTTAATGAGTAAGTTTCACTTGATCGCCTCTGGGGGGTTGCACTCACCACAGGCCGCTTCAAAGGTAAATTCATCGAGCGATTTATCGTCCTGACATATGTCACATAGGAATAAGATCATGGTGGTGGAGAGCGACTGGAAGATGGGTGAAGTCCACAAAGCAGACACGCGAGGACGTGATGACGTGATGCTGAACTCTGTGACACATCTCGTGATGTTACTACTGTCACCCCCGGCTGGCACCTCGCCCACCTCCATCGCTCTCACCGTTAATTTTTCCTCCGTGCAAGTAGTGGACGACCATAGCCATACATGGACAAACCGATAAAAGCCCTCAATATACTTACTCGATTCTTCAAACGCAATTTTTCAACTACCGGGACCCACTGCTGCCGCCCAACAATGGTCGAACGGTTCGAACTTGTTTCACCCAGTCGTTAGCCAGGTCTGATGACATTCCGGTCGAACAGTCGAACCCATTCGGCAACATCGCTCGGAGTCGCATACTCTGGGGTTTGTTTCTTGCGAGCGCGCATTCTCTCGTGAGGCCGCTCGAAGCCACTTACGAGGTCGTGTCATGAAGGATGCTATATCCGAGCCATCCTGGCATCGCTACACAGAAAGCCACAGTTGTGGGGTAATCGTGTATGGAGCTTGTTCGGTTCCTGAGCCAGCTGTTAGCAAAGACATCAACTTGAAACGCGAAGAAAAAGGGCGGCTCGAATAATGGGGCCCGAGGGCCGAATCCCTTTGTGGCAATTTCGGGACAGAGATTGGTGAGTAACATAATTTCGACTCGGGCTAGCTCCAGTGCATCTCTTCTCTTGCAACGTACTCACAGGAAGTTTTCGTAGTCCTCTCCACTCATGGAATAATGAGACTTGACTTGGACTTGACCATAACTCGCCTGTCATGCTCGGCGCCTCCAGGGACGGATCTGCAGGGACGAGAAGTGGCGCCGTCTCGTCTCGAAGTTCAGGCGATGACGCCCTGTGCTCAGCCACAATCAATAACGCTTAATATTGACTGGGGCGAAACGCCCGCCCATGATACTCCACAGCCAACCGCCTCATGTCTACCACGAGCCGACACTGACATTGATGCTATAAAAGCTCTCGTTCTTGTCAGTTTTGGGGACAAGAGTCGAGCCTCCCGAAGTCACAATGCTCTCCAGTTCCACTCGCGTCGCAGTTGCTGCCCTCGTTCTATCAGCTCTTTCCGCTAGTGCTGAACCGAGCCTGTCGCTCAAGCTTGAGGGTACGTTTCTTGCTGTCTCCATCTCGTTGCGCAATTGGTCCTGAACGTTCCCTTTTTCCTCTTGAAGCACCTGCCCACGTCGACGGCGTTCACAACTTCAAGGTCTCTGCTACTCTCCACAACACCGGTGATGAGAGCCTCAAGTTGCTGAACCACCCGAATGGAGTGTTATCGAAGTCTGCGACCGACAAGTTCAAGATCAGTAATGACGCAGGCGCCGGGCCCTCATTCACTGGATTGAAGATGAAATACAGCCCTTCGCACGCTGCCAAGCACGGTGACTCTGCGGCTTTCACTGTCCTGAAACCAGATGAAAAGGTTCAAGTGGAACACATTCGTACGTTTGTTTCCCTTCCCCTGTGCTTTCCGTCGAAAGATCTGACTGTTCCCTAGTTTCCACTTCGTACGATTTCAACAAATGCGGTGAGGGCTCCTATGACGTCCACCCCGAGTCTCAGGACTTCCACTATCTCGACGAATCGACCGGGGAGCTCAAAAAAATCGTCGCAAAGGTCGAGTCTGGTGCCAAGGCCAAGATCTCCGGCAAATTGGCCGTTGCTCGCTCTCTTCCCGTTAGACGTGCGCCTGTCAACGGCACTGGATCTCATGCCGATGCGCCCGCCAACATTACTGGACTTCACGCGGGGTTTGACAACTGCACCCCCGATGAGCAATCGCTCATTCATACCGCTACGCTCTTCGCCCAGATATATTCATTCCATTCCTACCAGTGAGCTTCGCCATTTCTAGTACCTAATCTATCCCTACCTAACCGCGCGTTTCCCGTAGATATCTGGTCCAGAACAACCACTCCGGTGCAGCCCGCTACGAGACCTGGTTCGGCAAATACGATGTTGACCGCCACCAAAACGTTACGAAGCACTTTACCCGGGTGCTAGAGAACCCGTTCAACAACTACACGTACGATTGCATGCCTACTGAGTGTGGTGAAGGCGGTAGCACCTACGCCTACGTCTACCCAGATGAGTGAGTCATTACCTTACAACCCTGCAATGGAAAGACCAGTAGCTCAACGTCCCCCTGTTTTTGCTTGACAGGTTTGGCAAAATCTACCTCTGTGGTACGTAAATCTTCTTGGTTTTGTTTCGCGAGGATACCGATTCCTGACATTTGCTGCTTTTTTACACAGACCAGTTCTGGAAAGCCAACGTGACTGGTGCTGACTCCAAGGCTGGAACTCTCATTCACGAATCCACTCACTTCACCAAGATTGCTGGAACCAACGACGAGATCTAGGGCAGAAACGACTCCAAGGCGCTCGCTCAGTCCGAGCCCGCCAGGTCTCAGTTGAACGCCGATTCGCACGAGTACTTTGCTGAAGACTCTGATCCCACCACTGCTGCACAGACCAAGGCGTAGATGTACTAGAATTTCTTTGGTTATGGTTGTTACGATCTGACGGACACTGGAACGCTCGTACTTACGTTGATGAGTATCTTACTACTCGGACTCTTGTTTGCTTTCACGGACTACATACATACATACATCCTACATTGAAAAAATAATGAATCTAACGTTGAGATGACTTATTATCAATCCTCAGGGTGACCCACAACCTTTGCCCCACCCGCCTTACCTCCTTTCACAATCGCCAGTCCATCAACGATCTTGTCCAGCCCAACCGGTAACTCGTGAATCCTATTTGGTATGATCACCCCCTCCTCAACCCACTTCTCCAACTTCCTCATCACCTCAACACCAGCAGCTCTATGCGAAGGTAGATGTACAATCCCAAGCACTCCAAATTCACGTTTCCCATTCTCCTTCTTCTCGGCTAATCTCGAGTTGACGCAGCACACTCGGCCTCCCTCTCCGAGCAACGAGAATCCTACTTGTCGGGCCTCGTCCCCGCCGTGAGCGTCGAAGACAAATTTAAGAGGGGCGTGAGTTATCTCGTTGATAGCGGAGGAGAGGTCGTTGACCGGGACGGAGTGACGATCGAGAACGTGGGTGGCGCCGAGGGATTTGAGGTGGTCTGTCTGTGTCGCGGAGGCGTAGGCGATTACGGTGGTGAAACCGAGGACTTTGCTGAGGAGCTGGATGGCTGGGGGAGGGAAGAGTTTCTCAGTGTTTGAGAATCGACGCGTTGAATCTTTTGAGTTTACTTACCGTATTGTCCGACAGAGGTCGTTCCGCCAATAACAAAAGCGTGTTCACCTGTGTATTTAATGGTAGGGTCCAATTTGGGATTGAGATTTCCACCTATGGGCTCCTCAATAAGGAGACCATAGGCTGCACAGATGAACGCGACTGAGATGGACGCGGCTTGAGAGTAGGACAGATTGGATGGGATCTGCGGAGAGGGGTAGCCGGATAAGTAAAAGCCAGTTAGCCGGACCGAGCTGCAGAATTCAACTGGGGAAACTGAGCTTTCACCTTTGCAGCCATATCGACAGCAATCAAACTGTACTGCTGAAATCCAGCTCTATCGATAGGTCCATACCTTCCCTGAAAGTACCTGCGATCCAACCCGATCAGCGCAAGGGAGGCCCAAACGATTTCAACTGGACGTACACTCTAGTTCCCTTAGGCCGCTGTGCTTCGTCAACGCCCTCACCGAGCTCTACGACATCCCCAGCAATATCCGAGCCCAAGACCACAGGGTATTGATCATCTGCAATGAGGTGACCATACTCCTGTATCTTCCAGTCAACAGGGTTTAATCCTGCTGCCTTGACTCGGACGAGAAGCTCTCCAGGACCTGGTTTGGGAATGGGTCGGGTAGAAACGACTAGTGGGCCTTGCTTTCTCTCGAGAACAAGAGATTTTTGGTCGGGCATCGTGAGTTAATACTAGGGATGCAGAAAAAAAGCAAGGAGATATGGGTATCGCGAGACGTTGGGTGAGAATTGCGCAAATGCGAATCAGAAGACATAACCATCTGACTCTGTTCTCAAGGACCTGAGCAGAGCTAGATCGTTGATCTACTGTACTTACAAGCGCATTGCGACAGCGTGGACGTTTTGAGCCCAACAATCTGAGGACGACATGAAGTTGAAAGGGTGCATACATGAATGCTGAGGCACTACGACACTATCGTGACTATTACATATTGTACAGTACTCTAAGATTGAACTACTTGATCATACCTCCGAGTCCTTTTTTCTCGGTCAATTTCCTGCCAGGGAACACATCAATCCTCAGGATGCCCTATAACTTTCGCTCCTCCAGATTTGTTCCCTTTCAAAATCTCCAAGCCTTCAACAATCTTCTCCAGCCCAACCGGAAGCTCGTATACCCTATTAGGTACGATGACCCCATCCGCGACGAGCTTATCCAGGTTCTTCATCACCAGCAAGCCCGCCGGACGATGGCTAGGCATATGAACAATTCCCAGGACGCCGAACTCCCGTTTGCCGTTCTCATTCTTGCCCTTGATGAAAGGATCGGTGCAACAGACTGACCCAACATCGCCGAGCAAGGAATATCCGACGTTGCGCGCTTCCTCTCCACCGACGGTGTCATATACGAATCTGAGGGGTGCTTGTTTTGTGATCTCGCGAACGGAGGAGGCGAGTTTGTCGGTGGGGACGGAGTGTCGGTCTAGGACGTGGGTCGCTCCGAGCGATTTGAGGTAATCTGCGTGTTGATGGGACGCGTAGGCGATGACTGTGGAGAAGCCGAGTACTTTGGATAGGAGTTGGATGGCTGGTAGGGAAAGTTTCAAAAACTGTTTCGTAGCTCAAACAAGTGGTTACACACCATACTGCCCAACAGACGTCGATCCTCCGAGCACGAGCGCGTGTTGACCGGTGAACTTCACGTTGGGATCCCACTTGGGGTTAAGACCGCCGCCGATAGGCTCATCGACAAAGATCCCGTATGCTGCGCAGACGTACGCCACTGGGACGGAAGCCGCCTGAGAGTAGGATAGGTTTGACGGAATCTGGGACGTAAAACATGAGCTATGCATACAGATGATTAAGGAGGAAGACGCACCTTTGCAACCATATCAGCAGCAATCGTACAATACTGCTGGAACCCGGCTTTATCGCTCGAGCTATAGCTTCCCTGGAAGTAACTAGAGGGGGCAAAAAAATATCAGCTCAGTCTCAGCACCTCGAACAAGCAGACAACTCACACTCTCGTTCCTTTCGACAACCCAGCCTGATCGACGTCCTCCCCAACCTCAACTATATCCCCAGCAATATCCGTACCCAAAACCGCAGGATATCCATCTTCAGGAATAAAAATCCCCAATTCTTGGATCTTCCAGTCAACAGGGTTCAAACCCGCCGCCTTGACTTTGACGAGGACCTCCCCTTTTCCTGGTTTCGGGATGGGTCGATTGCCGACAGCGAGTGGGCCTTTTTTCGAGGTGAGAAGGAGAGCCTTTTGTTCTGACATTGTATATGTGTATGAGAGAAGAGGGAAAGCGAGATAGAGAGATGTCTGCGATGGAAATCATAATGCGGGTTTATATGGGCCTCGTCGGGTTCTCTTGGTACCTGAACGGCCTGAACGGTCGCTCCTTAGTAAAGGTTCGTAATTTCTAGTGGAAGATCTGTCAGCGTCATACCGACGACCTGTGTATTCCAGGAGAAATGATTTTGCGGTGACATGTGGGAGCTTGTGAGAGTCGTGGTCAGAGACTTCAGCGTGGGTAAAAAAATGTGCTCTCAAAGTCCAACTGCATCTCGCCATTGGACAAAGTCAATGTTATGGATATCTCGTGAGTTTCAAAGCTACTCAGAAGTCGACCGAGATTCTCAAAGCCACCATATGAGCACTTCACGGCGTGAAGTGGAATGAGATGGAGAGAAAGCGTCATCCCGGAGTCGTACTGGTGTGGGGTTCAGCGTCATACCGCTCAAGTAGGCTCATATTCAGAGAGAAAAAGGCCATCGTTCTATAGCAGAATCTACGAGAGTACCCCCAACCTCCTCACAATCTCGAAACACAAGACCAGTAAAGACTGTCCGACAAGATCCATCATCGCCGAATGTATAGGCAACGCATATGTATCCGGATCGCGTCCTCGAGCCCATAAGAACGTCGTCAGTGCTCGGGCGAAGTAGAGAGATATCAGCACCTAAGTCAAAGAAGAATAGGGATCAGCACGGAGCCATAAAGAAGAACTAATCACTCACAGCTATACAGAAGAATCCGACCGAGAACAGTACGAAAACGATCGGTAGGGGTAGCCATCCGAGACCTCGAAGTATGCTCAGGAAGATCACTTCGACGGGTAAAGTGATCAATAACAGCGTAATAGTGACGAGGTTCGCAGAGGGTGGTGGCGTGTATGTATGAGTGGAAGGAGATGAGGGGGTGGTGTTATGCCCAGTGGGAGATGACTCGGGTTGCGGAGAAGCTGCTCGAGAGGATGAAGGTGTTGGGTATATCGAGTCGTCCTCCGGACGGTGGTTTTTGTGGACAGGATCCGAGGCCTCGTTACTAGCATTGTCTTGATTTCTATACGTCTGGTTTCGAGATACCATCCTTTTGTGCACCGACTCTAGATGTAGCGCGGTAGACAGCCGTGATGTAAAAATGGCCCCGACTGCACCAGGTAGACCTTCGAAGCACCGTCAGTCCGGGTAGAGGAGGAAAGCTACGGTGCACACTCACCACTGATAACCACGGCCAACAACGCGAATCCTTGATACCGACTGACGAACATATCCAGAATCATTCCGGTCCCACTACTGATGAGCATGGCTCCAAACAGTGGTGTCCAACCCTGCGTGAGCAGTGGCCGGACATGTCGGTTCTTCAGCGTCAAGAGCAAACAAATTACCCATACCGCCAGGAGTAGGATCAGAACTAGGACTATGATGATTGGGATTTCGAAGATGGAGGGAGTATGCATGAACGGAACAAGGATTGTAGAAGTGGCTCCGATGAGGCAGAGGGTGACGAGGTCCCCTAGACATGAAGCTATCGGGGGTGCGATGTTGTCGGGATCAAGAGAGAATCGTAGACATACGAGGACGATCCCCGACATGAGAGATCCGAGGAGTATCGATGAAAGGGATGCGGAGAGGATGGATACTGTGAGAACGGTAAGGAAAGCTGGGAATGAAACGTGTCGAGAGGATTCTGAGGGGGTCGGATGGGGAAGGGGGCGTCTCCGGAGGAGCAGGTCGAGTGCACGAGCAGCCTGAGTTATTGGCTCTTGCGTAGGCTTCACTTTTGGTAGGAGAAAGCCAAGCAAGAAGGCAAGAGCTGCGGCGACGAAGCTGACCACGGCTGCTTGCACCTGCAACAGCGCCAGATTTCCGAGGACGACTTTCTTCCGCGTTCTCTTGTTATTGAGGTCTCCAGAGTTGGCAGAAGTAGCCAATCGTGCAGATAGGTTCATCTCAAGGTTTCCTTTGAGATTCAGAATAATTGGGATGGTAATTATGAGTTGGTCCAACGTCTTCATTGGACGCCATTGAGAGACCTGATCTAGCAATTTCCCTGTGAAGAGCAGCCCCAGCGTCGTGAGTAACAATGTCGGTGCGCTCTAACAAAATGAAATTAGGCTGCGGATACGCTAAAATGGCTCATCGCGCTCACTTCGATGACAATGCTCTTCACTTGAGGCCATCGCTTGGCCGGTCCTTCCTCGACTTTGGGACCTCTCGAGCCAGAAGCTCCCCCAAGCAAGGCCTCCTCATCACCGCCAGCCCCATTTTCCTCGTCATCGTCGTCGTACGACCGCGCATTATCGCGTTCTGGTGGTACATCGTCCCCCGAGTCGCCGTCATGCTCTTGACGATGTATGCGTCCTAATTCGATATTATCTTGTTCGTTGTGTCCATTTTGGGGCCGAGGAGAGCTTAAATTCCGTGACATGAATAATTTACCGTCGACGTCGTGGTCATCGAAGAAAGGGTGTGAGCGCGTGTGAAACCACAAGCGTGCCACGCCTTGTGTTCTTACCACCATCACCAAGTCTGTTGGCATCAACCATCTTGCCGTACTCACCGCCTGGCATCGAGCTCGCTGTCAAGAATAATGGAGTCGCCTATGGACATGGACGACGATGGATTACCTCGTAAATGGCCCACCACGACCTCGGAGAACATGGATTCCTCTGAACAAATTGTACGTTGACCAACTCGATGTTATCATATTTCTCGAAGCCTCAGCGCGTTCACCAGGCATCCTTGGGTCGCCCACCTGGATTCATAACAAGCAGACTACCCACAACACCACCCCGCTCAAGATCCTCATCCACCTCAACACCCCCACCTCAACCCCGAAAGTCGCGTACACGGTATCAAAAGCAAGCAGAATGCCCCGCCGAAGCCGTTCTTCAAGCTCTCATGGCGAGCACGCACATCTCGGACGCTTCGCCAAAGCGTCGTAACCAACCTCAGGGCCCCGTGAAGAGTTTGTTCTTCGTGCCGAATTCGCAGTTGTTGTTACCCAATCGCTCGCGTACGCGTGGTCAGTCTGAAGTGAAGAGACCGCCTTTAACGACGTTTGGGCATGGGCATAGCGATTCGAGGATTCGACCCGCGGAGCATAGGGCGCGGGAGTTTGGTCGGTCGCATAGTATCTCTCATGTCCCACAAGTTCAGGATTTCGATTCGGATTTCTCGTCAAATTGCGCGGCCGCTGCCGCTGCGTCTGGGGATCGCATTACGACCAAGTATGAGCTAGGTCGTGGAGGTGGCAGGGGAACCAAACGGACGCGGAGCAAGAGCAACCAGGAGAATGCGGAACCTAGGTCAGGTTCGGGAGGTTTTGACGGTGAGTCTCTTTGTCTGAGCGTGTTTCGTTCAACTCTGAAAACGCTCTACAGGTGTGCTACCAGGAGGCCACTATCAGCGACCTATCAAGAAGGTTAGAATGAATGTCACGGATAATTTGTCTTCGTGAGCTCTGTATCGAAGGACTGGCACGCTCTATCTCTTGCGATGTCTGGATAATCTCTCTTGTTCAATCGCTGTTGTCTGTTACACGATGTATCTCTTTGGAATGTAAAGCAGTATGATATTGTATACTGTAATTTTGTTGATTATCGACGAGGAATAGCCTGTCTGCTATCTGACCAAGAGATGGTGAAATGAATATGGGTTCTCGTGTCAGTATGGGTGCAATTCGGTTTCCAGCACGTTGCCCGCCACATAGCAGTGAAGTGATTGAACTTGCGCGAGCCATACGCTACTCACAATTCTATGCGCTGCATTGTATGCACCTAGTTCAAACCCAAGCAATATCGAGGTGTGGACAGTACCGCTCGGATGAATGCGACTGCACTAGGCTATACGAAAATCAAGAAGCGCCCACTGGCGCTTTTCATTACAACCGCCATCACCATCAACGCGAACGCCTTCCCAATAGCATCGACATCAGGCAGGCCCAGACATGAATTCTCTTCTGGTCTCCCATTTCCATCAGTTTCTCTGCTCGCTGAACCGTTCCCCTGGGTCTCACTCTTGAGTTCAGCACCAAAATCCTCGACAGAACGGCCCAGGGCCGCAGGCGCTCATCTTATTCTTGTCCGAATCTAGACGCTCGCTCCTCGTTGGTCGGAAATTACTGGCAGCTGACATGGGCACGCTTTCGACACAGCGTTGAAACGTGCCGCCAACGGCTCTCACCACAACCACCATCTTGCGACGTCGAAAAGCTTGCCCGTCCCCCGCGTTCCATACAGTTTCACACCCAACACATCTTACGATTAGCCATCCCAGCAGAACGTCGTTTTTGGTGAGGACAACGGCCTGGCAAAGATCATATCCATGTGGAACAACCACCCCGCCTGGAGTTCGCATAACAGCAACGTTCACCGTGCAGCGTACGGGAACATCAATTACGGGCAGGACCAGAACGTCAATTATGGGCAGGACCAGATTATCAGCTACGGACGGGACCAGTTTGGCCCCACGTATGGAGACCTCATCAACATTTCTTACACGCTACATGACAATTGTGAGTCTTTTACTGCCTCTCTCAGGTCAAACTGTTCCTCATGTGTCTCGGTACAGCATTTGAGCGCCTCGTAGGCGTCACCGCCGGGGTCGGTGCATCCCACAAAGCCGAGCACCAGTTCGAACGAGGCAATTGTCTTCCGGGAACACGCGCAGACTCTCTCAAGCTCATCTATGATTGGAGATCGAGCAGACAACAGAAACATCCAATCTGTTGGCTCTCAGGTCCCGCCGGAGTCGGAAAATCTGCCATCGCCATGACAGTCGCGCAGGAGTGCGAGAACGAGGGCGTTCTGGCCTCCTCATTCTTCTTCTTTCGATCCGACCCCACGCGTAGCAATCCCTCCAAGCTCATACCCACCATTGCACATGACCTTGCCGTTGCGATGTCGCTTATGCGAGACTGCATCGAACAAAGAATCTCGAAGGACCCCAGGATCCTGGAGGCCACCTTGGAGGACCAGTTCCGTGAGCTGATCTTCGAACCCGCCCTGTTGTTACGGGATTTCTTCATTGAGCATCCCGGCTCCCCGGCAACATCCAATGTCATTGTTATTGACGGGCTGGATGAGTGCGGTGACGAGAAGGACCAGTTGCGCATCCTATCCATAATCCAATCTGCCTACCAACAAACACCCCACTTCCCGTTACGATTCTTAATCTGCAGTCGTCCCGAATCGTGGCTCCAGGAGGCGTTTGCAAATGAACGTCTCTTCCAACTTTCGAAAAAGGTTGTTTTGGATGACTCGCCTGCAGCTCATGAAGACATCAGGCGGTACTATCGCCATCACTTCCATGAAATTGTGACCTCGCAAAAATACAGCCAAGTCCAGTTCCCAACTCCCTGGCCTTCAGAGAAGGACCTTGGGATCCTGGTTGAGCGGACCTGTGCCCAGTTCATCTTTGCGGTGACTGTGATCAAGTTCATCCAAAGTGCATTTGGGCACCCAATCGAGCAGCTTCACATCATCCTCAAAAAGACTCAGCCTCATCGACCAGGAGCATTGCCTTACCAACAACTTGATGCACTCTATGACTTCATACTCAGTGTCAATCCAGACTATGAGGAAGTCCGTCTTCTTCTAGCAGTCATCCTTGTGATGCCAAATCTGGACATGAAAACACCAGCATGGATTGAGTTGGTATTAGGACTGCATGCTGGAAAGGTAGCTACAACACTACGTGGCATGCACTCTGTACTGGATATTCAACGTTCCAGTGATGGGATTCGTGTCTTCCACACCTCTTTCAGAGACTATCTGGTTGACCAGACTAGGTCTGGTTGTTATCACATTGACACCAACACCCAGAAACATGTTATTGCACAACGGTGGCTCCAGAGCCTTGCAACTAGCAAAGTTCAGACTCACAGGTACATTTTGATCATTCTCTATTGGCCTTTTCATCAATACTGATGCCCTTCAATGTGCATTCCTTGCTCCAGTATGCTCCTTAGCAAGAAAGTCAAGAGAACCAAAGTCTTCTTTACAGAATGGAAGAAGTTCTGTATCTCAATTCCTGAACCAACTAGGGGTCTGTTGGATGATTTGTGGAATGTCAACCTTGTATCCTGTTATATGGTTCATGACCATTCACCATGGAGGAGAGAATTTGAGCAACTGATACCCTGGGTGTGTAAATATGTAAGTGCAGCTAATCAATTTTCTTCTTCGTGCTTTTCTTATGTCTCTTTGTCACCAGAATGACTCAGGGGCCAGTCAAAACACAGAGAAGAAGCAAGCTGGAGGCCACAGCAGGGCTGGGGGAATCAGTGCTAATGGATACACATCCTA
This sequence comes from Marasmius sp. AFHP31, assembly GCA_024721195.1. Taxonomy (NCBI): domain Eukaryota; kingdom Fungi; phylum Basidiomycota; class Agaricomycetes; order Agaricales; family Marasmiaceae; genus Marasmius; species Marasmius sp. AFHP31. The sequence goes on from JANHQD010003195.1 coordinate 56,335, forward strand.
TGTCAAAGGTCAATGGGCAGCTAAGACTTGCAGACATGGGATGAACAAAGGAGATGGACCCACTCTTGTGGAGTGTCTAGTGCACAAGTTCAAGAACCACCCCAGGTGCTTCCATCTTGAGTGGCCCTCAGGTGTTTCCCCACAAACCAAACACATGTACTGGCTCATTAAACGTGCCACAAGATGTACATGGGTGACTGGCCTTCCAATATCACCTCCTGGTGATATGCACCTCACTGACTGCCACTGTGATCTCTCTGAAGGGAGTGAGTCATGTGATCCAGGGCACCTTGCATACCAGGAAGCCTGTATGCAGCTTTTCAAGTCTTACATTTCCAATTTTAAAGCCCTTTCCCTGAACGGTGCAGAAGATGACTTCACCAGCTGGAAGTTGGGGTATATCCTTCTCAATGTAGTGCGGTCATATCTTCTTCAGCACTGTCATCTTGATACAGAGCTGTTATCACTCTGTCAGACATTTTTTGGGCTTGCAAAAGATTGTTTGTCACTGCAGTATTCTTCTCAACATGGAGAGGAAGGAAGGCAGAATGTGCTCCAGTGGATTGAGGTGAGTACTCTTTCTCTGGGTTCTTTTCTCACTCAGTGTTGGGATGTACTATGGCTGATGATATCTCTCCTTGATAGACCTTTCCAGACAGGTTCACTCAAGAAGGAGAAGCTTTGAAGGCACAGGTTCTTGACTTGCCTTGGTCACAGTGGGCACCAAATGGGAGAAAGTGGACCAGTAGCACTAGTCAAGTAGTGTCAATGTCAACCACCCAGTGAACAGTTGTCGGTGAACACTTGGTATTTGAATTGTGAAACTGAGGCTGCCAAATGCAAATTACTGCTTGTCAAGGTCAAGGTCAAGGCTAGTGATGCTGTTGGGTGGGTCGAACCGCGGGTTTTGACATGCAGTTTGGAACCGAACTGAACCGTTATAGATGCGCCACACGCCGGTGTAAACAAAACCTAACTAAAATAGCTGTCCTAAAGCGCTAGACGCTAGGACTATGGAAACAACGTCGGTGGAAGTCGACTAGCAGAGGCGACGACAGAGGCAACAGAGGTAGCGAGCAGAGGGCAAGAGCAGGTAGATAACTGGTCCCAATGACAAGTTAGATATATTGAAGGTAAAGAGAAACGAAGTTAGCTACTCACCTGGTCCCAATGACAAGAGGTCAAGATGAGGGACCAGGTGTAAACTGCCTAGCTTATATACTGGAATGTGAGTCGTGCGAGAATAAAGAAAGATAATAGGGAACAAGGAAAGAACAATAGTAGTCCAGGTATGGAATAAGAACGAGTCCGGAATGAGTAACTGTTGTAGATAAAAGAACAAAGAGAACAAAGGAAACACTGGATGGGATGGGTTGTGAAGACGATGTGAAAGAACAAGGATGGGAAAGGAAATGATGGGAATGATGGGAGGAGGGGAACCGGGTATCTGGTAGGCGTCAAAGTAGCAAATGGGCGTCAACGTGACAATCAGGCGCTGAAAGGGGAATGGGCGCTAAGAAAGGAAAAGATAGGGGGAAAAGCAGCACTTCATGACATTACCCCCCTTCTAGGATTCATCGTCCTCGATGACTAGGCCCCTTCTCGATAAGCTGGTCCTGCTGCGGTGGGGTACTTCTTGTGGAATCGTTTCACTATCCGAGGGGCGTTCTTCAGATTCTGTGCGGGTTCCCAGGTGTTCTCTGACTCCGGATAACCCTTCCACTTTACCCGATACTCCAGTCGTCTCCATCGGTACTGGCTGTCTACCACATCCTCCACCTCGTACTCGGGTTCGTCCTCATCCTCCAACTCGATAGGTCCTGGTGGCTCTGGCAACAGCCCATTCACTAGATTACCTTTAAAAGGATAGAGTTTGTCGACGTGAAAAATGGGGTGATGCCGCTCTAGCTCTTCTGGTAGGTCCAGTCGGTAGTCCAGATCCCCAACCTTCTCCAAGATCTCGAATGGCCCCAGACTCTGGTCTCCCAGCTTCTCACTCGACTGCTTCAACCTGAAGTCTGACCCGTCTAGCCAGACAAAATCTCCTACACCAAACTGATGGGCTTTTCTCTTTCCCCATTCGAAACCCTCCTTCATATGCCGTTTGGTAATGTGTAGTGCAGCACCTGCATCTCGTCTCACCTCCCTCAGGATATCAATGCGGTTTTCGACTTCGGGGATGCCCGACCTCCTTCCTACAGGGATGTTAAAGAGAGGAAGGTAGCCGTAGAGGAGCTCGAATGGAGAGAGGCGATGAGCAGAGTGGGTACGGGAGTTTAAAACGAACTCAGCAAGGGGTAGGTGTTCCGACCAGTCATCTTGCCGGTAGTTTGTGTATAGTCGTAGGTATTTTTCGACCTCCTGGTTCGCTCTTTCAGTCTGACCGTTGGCCTGGGGGTGGTATCCCGAAGTGAAGCTGCCCTTGATCCCAAGTCTCTTCAGCAGCGCCCTCATGAGTTTGGCGTTGAACTGTGGCCCTCGATCTGAGATGAAACGCATTGGTAGACCATGCAGGCGGAAGATCTCCCGGTAATAGATGTCGGCCACTCCCTCGGCGTTGATGTTGCTCGTACAGGGGATGGCATGAACTTGCTTCGTGAAGAAGTCGGTACAAACAAGGATGGCGTCGTGTCCGTGAGAGGTCGGCAGCTGGGTGATGAGGTCGACTCCCACCTCTTCCCAGGGTCCCTGCGGCACGTCGAGGGGCTGAATTACTGAGCGGGGGTGACGGTGAAGCTTCTTCCGAGCACAGGTGTCGCATCCTTCCACGTACTTCTCTA
>JANHQD010003195.1:66047-110223 GCA_024721195.1 Marasmius sp. AFHP31
TAGTAGTTCAGATATAGAATAAGAACGAGTCCGGAACAAGTAACTGTTGTATATAAAAGAACAAAGAGAACAAAGGGAACAATGGAAACAATGGATGGGATAGGTTGTGAAGACGATGTGAAAGAACAAGGATGGGGGAAGGAAATGATGGGAATGATGGGGAGAGTGGAACCGGGTATCTGGTAGGCGTCAAAGTAGCAAATGGGCGTCAAAGTGACCATCAGGCGCTGAAAGGGGAATGGGCGCTAAGAAAGGAAAAGATAGGGGGAAAAGCGGCACTTCATGACATCACCTCTGAACTATGGTAAATTTATTCTAAGCCAAAACCCTTGCTGCTTTAGCATATTGTACAGTGTATATTCTTCATCTTTTTAGCATAATACAGATGACTTATACTTACATTGTCTTGAGAATTATTTTAACTTTCTCTCAGTATAAAACTCCAATCTTTTTAACATAATTTATTTGAATTTTCTTGAATTTCAAACAAATAATGTCAGCATAAAATTTAACATAATACATTTACATTACTGTTGACTGCACCCAGTGCATGCTTGCCAGTGCCAAAAATCTCGCGTGGAAGATTTTTGGTGCTGGCAAGCATGAGTATTTGACATCATGACATTGAGTCACAGCTTACAATCACATTATAGACTTTTATTTTCAAAAAATAAAACATTTCCAGTGATTTAAACCATGGTGAACTGGGTTGAACCCAAACTGACCACTTTTTGGCGGTTTGTAAACTGCCAGAAACTGGACTGTGTGGTTTGCGGACTGGTTCAAACTCAAACCAACCAATGGCAACCCTAGAACTCATAACCCCATAAGGGAATGTTGAGGGTAAGCTGTTCAATAAAGATCCTATCCTGGAGCTGAAAGGGAGCGACAATGTCTGGTGTATGGGGAGTCAGGTCCCTAGAGTTTACTCTGGATGAAATGCGGATATTGAGTGGATGTCCAGACACTTTCAGCAAGAATTTTTGGATAATAGATCACATGGCCCAAGGGATTTGGTATAGCTCGACAGAGATGGATGACCATAACACCAGACACTGGTCTACTATGGATCTCCAGGAACAACAGACTTGAGAGAGGACGAGTGGGGCCATCACAATATTTTGGGAATGAGGTAGGTCAGCGAAGTCAATATACAGAGAATATTTGGTCTGTGATGAGCATAAGTGCAAGAATATCGCCTTCCAAAGCTCTGGAGGAACTCTTTGAAACACTGGTATTGCAGCATAACTGCCTTTCGAGGACTGCATGTTTCCGTTGTTCTGCATACTATTCCTTATTCTCCTGAACAGTGTTGTTCTCTATCTGTCTGGGTCTTCTCAATAGACCTTTTGGTGCTACAGTTACCAGAATTAACGTTGATAGCGTTTTTCGCGAGCTACAGGACAATCACTGTCCTATACGGTCAGATCCTTGTCTCCCTGAGCAGAAATGAGACACACCCAGAACTCTTGGTTCTTCCTTTCACCTCAGATGTAGCAGTCACTCGAGAACGTGTCGGATGTGATGGCTGTATAACATCAACCTGCATACCAGTCATGATCATGAGCAACTTCGTTGAGTAGTAGCAATTTCAAGCAAAGCTTACTAGAAGATGTAGAGCCGGCATGATGCCTAGCGCGGTGGTCTACTACATTACTACAACTACTACTTACCAGGAGAGTTGATAGAGAATTAGAGGCGAGACGTAGAAGCTCAAGCACACTGTAGATTCACGTAGAAAACTACCAGCTCATATACATGTAGAATGAATATAACTACCATAAATGTCATGAAGTGCCGCTTTTCCCCTATCTTTTTCCTTTCTTAGCGCCCATTCCCCTTTTAGCGCCTGATTGTCACTTTGACGCCCATTTGTTACTTTGACGCCTACCAGATACCCGGTTCCCCTCTCTTCATCATTCCCATCATTCCCATCATTTCCTTCCTCATCCTTGTTCTTTCACATCATCTTCACAACCCATCTTATCCATTGTTTCCTTTGTTCTCTTTGTTCTTTTATATACAACAGTTACTTGTTCTGGACTTGTTCTTATTCCATACCTGGACTACTATTGTTCTTCCCTTATTCCCTATTATCTTTCTTTATTCTCGTGCAACTCATATCCCAGTATATAAGCTAGACAGTTTACACCTGGTCCCTCATCTTGACCTCTTGTCATTGGGATCAGGTGAGTAGTTAATTCCGTTTCTCTTTACCTGCAATATATCTAACTTGTCATTGGGACCAGTTCCTTTATCTGCCCTTGTTATCTGCTCACTGTCTCCGCCATCTCTGCTGTTGTCTCTGCTAGCCGACTTCTGCTGCTGTCGTCTCTGTATCCGAAGCCTTAGCATCTAGCGCTTTAGGACATTAGGTCAAGATCCTTATTGCACTGACAGTCTAACCAGTGGGAGGGTTGTCCTTGCAAGATCACCACAGCTTCCAAACCTTGTTCAAATCTCGTTCATGCAGTTAATCCCGCAGACCAACGTCACTGGCACCGTAACCCCAAAACCAACAACTGGAGAACTTGTGAACTCCAAACCTGCCCACACACTGATCCTTTGAACTCGATCCCACAAGTTTGCCAGTTCAACGACGGATCAGAACTAGTACCACTACCGTTCCCCAGTCCTGACCCCGCTCCCGAACCAGAAACCAATCTAACAGCCTCTGCTGTCTTGCTGATTGCTGCACCACCCACTCCTGTAGGTTCTGGACCAGCTACTCCATGACCTCTCTCTGTTCTTTCACATCAATCTCCATCTCCAACTGATACCACCGACTCTCACACCACTACTTCCACCATCTCCAGCATGTCTACTCAATCCGCTGCCAACGCCACCCTCGAATCACTCCTTTCCCGCCTCATCAATTGACAAGAATCCCAGCAAGCCCAGCTGGACGCCATTAAAGATGCCTTCAAAGCCAACAAAGATGAAGGAGCTGTTATCGCGAAGTCCACTGTCTTCAAGGGCAATGTGGACGACGTGGCCAGATTCCTGCCCATGTTTAGGAACTGGGCAACAGAGCAGAAGACGTTGAGGATCAAGGCAGGGCAGGGGGTTACTCCAGAGGACGTTGGGAAGCTGGACCACAGGAGGACCATTCAGTCCACTTTGTCGTTCTGTGAAGGAGGGAAAGCCAGTCGCTGGGCGGCCAATTACTTGAAACAGATGAACACCTCCATGACCAATGAAACTATTAATAGCATCAGTAGAGCCTCCAATATGCGAGGCACAACGGATTGTTATACTTAGCAGACCAGTTATAATCTAGCTAGCATGTATCTGCTTATACGTTGCTCACTATGCCTACTTCTAGTAATAGTATCAGTAAGCGTATTCACACTTACCTACGTCTGTATGACTAGTAGATAGGCAAGGACTTTAGTATAAAAGCTAGGTAGATAGAGGCTTAGAGTCCTCAGTTTAATATACAACTTTACCAGTCTATTGCACTACAACTCAAGCATCTCAAGTCTTCTAACTCAAGTATCACCCATGTGAGGTTCTTTTTTTTTTTTTTTTTTGAGTTCAATTTATTGTGCTCGGGCTGTAGGCCCATGATGCACATCTACACTACCGCTTTTCTGCCTACCTACAAACAAAGTTTATCGGTACTACAAAGGGGGCACCCGCCCCCCTGCAGTCCCTTGCCCCGAAAGCCCCAGCGACAAGTACACACCCCCCGCCAGTCCAGGACTTCCCAGTCCCGTTTTTGTCGGCAGCTTCTATTTGTAGGTAAGCCACCCGTCGTTGAAAGATGCTCGTTGATTGATGATGTTTGGCCATGTGCCCACCGTAGCAGGCACCCCGCTATGGGCGGCTCCCGCAGGAGTAAGAAGAAGAGAAATATAAATGGAGGTCGTAACGTAGGTAGCTGTAATGATGGTAAAAGTGCGAGTGGATGCGATTTTCGGTGATTCTTCCAGCTTGTGCGCGCGAGATCCAGGGTATGATAGGTGGGGGAGGTCGGTGGGTACAAAGAATGTGTCGTCTTACACATCGTGCTCTTTCTCCTGTTCGAAACCACGCAGTCATCGTTTGTTCATAGCTAGAGCTGAAACTCACCAAAGCTAGCCTTCAGACGCAGAGTACGGTGAACATACTTCACCAGTTCTCTGATCTGATCCTCGCTACCCATGACGAGCTGAGAGAGTGACGAAGCACCTCGTCCCAGCTTCGTCCTCATCATGTGCCTTTCGCGGCGGTATGTTGGACACTCGAAGAGGAAGTGTCGCACTGTCTCGCAAACATGATAACCACCTTCGAGGCAGTTAGCACAGTCCGGCGAGGGTACCTGGTTGATCCTGTGAAGATGGGCGTGGAGGCCAATATGCCGCGATTGAAGCTGTGAGACAAGGCTGCACCACTGTCGGGGGAGACCTATGAGTGCAAGGTGCACAAGCGGGAGCTTTGGGTCGACATGGGGGGGGAATAATCTCTGAAAGCGGGGTGAGCGGCCAAAGCGCGCCTCCCATCTCGTACGTAGCTTCTCGTTGAACGCTTGCCGTACTGACGAAACTGCCCATGGTATACCCCCTTGCAGAGCCTTCGGGAGGCGGTTGCTCGCACTGTGGTGACCCTCTGCTGCCTTTTTAGCCTCGCAATCTGCTCGTTCGTTACCCTCGATTCCCTTATGGCCGGGGACCCAACGGAAAGCCACCTGAGGGCAGCTCGGGACCGAGGTCATCTGGTGTATTGCCTCCAGCAGGTGCTGCCCAGAGCGCGTGGTCTGCTTCAGCAGAGCCCGTAGAACAGATCTGCCATCCAAGTTTATCGAGATGACATCCGTTGGGCGGCATACCCTCCTTGCCAGATGAACCCCGAGCACAGCACCCACCGACTCTGCATCGTATGAGGAGTAGTTTGTGCTGCTCCCCAGTGTGTACTGCAGCGTCTGGGTGATCCCCCGTCCTTGCTCCCATAGGACCGCTGCCGCACCTACTGAGCCACCGTGGCTGGATCCATCGGTGTAGACCCGGGTGGTCTCCCCTGCTTCAGCATGATCCTTCATAGCGCTGTCTTTGGACTCCGCTATCCTGCATGTGAATGTAGGCGTGTAGTATGGTGGGCGGCTCGGAGGGCCAATGACCTCCATCTTTTCGGGCGAGGTAGCGTCGAGGATTGCCGGCAGTGTGTGAAGAGGGGATCGATACCGTTTGATGTCCTGAGTATGGAAGCGTCGTCGGCAAATAGAATAGAGAGGGTGAGAAGGGGGGAGGGAGTATATTCGTGTGAGCTCATCGTGGCATTTCTTCTCAAGGTAGAGGTCCATCGGCAAAACCTTGGCCTGTACCTCCATCATGTCAGTTGGTGAAGATCGCAATGAACCAGTGGTACTTAGCAGCGCCATCCGTTGTATCTTTGTGAAGCCAGCTAGAGCGGATACAGATCCACCTCTCCTCTTTGACCCCTCGACATGATGGGGTGGGGCGTACCACACACTAATTCCGTAGGTCATCTTCGGGATGACCACTGTGAGGTATAAGCGACGTAGTGCATGCATAGGCAGGCCCTTCGCTAACTTTGCGAGTCTTCTGTACGCAAGCACGAGGGAGGTCGCTTTGCCCAAGGCGTATGCGCGCTGCTTGTGCCAGCGGAGTTCCTCGTCTAACCAAACCCCAACAATCTTCAGAGACTGTTCCCTTTTCACCGTCGTCCCTGCTAGAGTCAGCACAGGCTTCGGTTCTGGGATCAGCTTCTTTGGATTGGCGGGGTCCTGCACTTTCCGTCTGGAGCAGTACATTACCCCCAACTTGGGGAGGGAGAAGGTGGAGTTATGCTTCCGTGCCCACGCAAATCCCCCTTTCCGCTTTTCCATGAACTCCCTCAGAGCCTCGTTGGCCTCTTTGAGAGTGGGTGCTACTGCCACCACTGTCTTGTCGTCGACAAAGCCAAGTAGTACAGAATCTTTGCTTCCACCTATTGCAATATCAAAGAAGTCAGCATTGTAGATCAGATAAGCAATCATGGAGAAAGGGTCCCCCTGTCCAATTCCATTATCCACAGTGAACTCTGATGAAACAAAGTCGCCGAAGCGGAGCACTGTCCTCCTCCCGCTCAGTAGCACCCTCGCAAACCTAATATATGCCGCCGGGAACCGGCGTTTACGCATGTTATGGAGAAGTGTCTCTGTCACTGCATTGGGAAAAGCACTGTCAATATCCAACGAGAGTATGGCCACGACTCTATCGTTTCGCCATGCATGCTGTATCCGATCCACAAGCATGTGCAGCAGGTCTGTGGTTGCCCGACCTGGTCGCCCACCAAACTGGTTAATTGGCAGCAGTCCATGTTTCTCCGCCAGGAAGACAATGTCTTCAGTGATTACTGCTGTGAGGACTTTCGCCATCGTACAGTATAGGGCGATAGGGCGAAAGGAGGAGGCAACCCTGTAAGTGTCTCTCCCCAGTTTCCGAAGAACTACCGTCGTGAAGAGATGCCATCCCCTGGGATATATACCCAACTCCAGGATGGAGCGGTAGATGCGAAGCAGGAACGGAACAATAACAGGCGCACCCTTCTGCAGAACAATGTTTGGGATGTTATCCGGCCCTGGAGCTTTGAACGGTTGGAGCCGCTTGATTGCACGGTCTATGGCGCTAGCCTTGATTGGTGGTGGGTCGGGTAGGGGGTCTTGACGTGGCAATTGGTGAAGTGGTACCGCCGTCGTATCAGGTTTCGGTGGGAAGAACTTTTCCTTGAGAACCTTAGCCTTCCCTTCGTTAGACTTCACAGTCTCCGTTCTTCCATTCACCTGGTATTGAAGTGGGGGAATAGCAGATCCATCAGTACCGTCTTGGACCTCAGAGGCATACTTCGCAGCTGTGTATATGGAGGTACCAGTGACTCCCTCCAGGTACTCCCACCAATGTTCGACCTTCGCCTCCTCGATAGCCACTGCATAGGCCCTCTCGTGCGTCTTGAGCTCACTGTGAATCTCATGATCAGGTAATGTTCGCAGCTTATGAGACATATTACTTAGCCGGTTCATCTGCTTCTTCATCTGCCGTAGGTCCGCATTCCACCAACGTCGAACGTTTGGGAATGGCTTCAATGGGGGGATGACCAATTCTATTGTCGCCTGGATAGACTTTGTCAGTGCATCGACGGCCTCATCCAACCCCCGTTGGTCAGTAATCTCCCCCAGGCCGTTCAACGATACCACCTTAGACTCTAGGACCTCCAGGAACTTGTCCCAGTCTACGTCTCGGAAGCTGCGGCGCTCCCCATCTGATTTCACGTGCAGCGATAGGTCCAACGTCGTCTGAATAGGAAGATGATCAGCCCCCGGAGAGTGCAGGTCAGGACGCACCTGACATTCGACTACCATTTCAGATAGATTCTCGGAGTGGAATACATTATCTGGACGGGTCCAGTTGTGCGTCACTGGAGACTGGTATGTTGGTATTCCGCATGGGAGCGTGAGGGACATATCAAAGTTGCCCAGCATTTGGACCAGCCCATCAGCCTTGTCGAGATACGTCCTGGACATGAGGTGACCATTTGTGGGGTCTTCCCATAGAGGGTGGTGACGGTTGAAGTCACCTGCCCACACCATGAACATCTTACCACCTAGGCGCCTCTCCTCCTCTACGACCGGCCTGAGAGCGTTCCTTAGGACTTCTAGTGCCCTGTCATGATCGCAGTCGTTGTAGACGTTGACCACAACAAGGGACCCATAGTCCCCTCTGAGTAATATCCCAACCACGTCATTGGTACCTGGGATATCCAGCTGCTCCCACGAGCCAGTGTCTATTCGCTTGTTGACCATGATGACCGATCGGACTGCATGTGATTCCGCGAGTGAGGACCGAGACGTTGGATATAGCACCCGCCAGCGGGTGCCTACTTTCACATTGTGGTAATAATCTTGCCATGGTTCCTGAACGCAAAGCAAATCAAATTGGGAAGAGAGAGAGAAGGGAGAAGAAGAAGAAAATTCGTTGACCATGTCAAAGGCAGCTGCCTTCGACTTATGCATGTTCATCTGTAGGATGCGCAGCGGTGTCTCGCCAAATTCACTGCCAACCATTAAGGGTATGGCGTGGCAGAGTATCCTCATTGTCATCGTCACCCCACATGTCCCCTTCCATGGCCAATGCCCCACTCTGTTGCGGACCATCATCCACACGAGCAGCACTCTGGCCCGACGCTAGAATTTGTTCCAGCGTAAGTTGCGTCAAGCCGCGCGGTGCCATGGGGGCAGAGTCCGTAGGTAGGGTGCGGGTGGCACGTGGTGCATTCTCCGGAAGAGTGCTCCACGTCCAGTCGTCCTCCGTAGGGTAGTAGGGAAGGAGGTTGACGGGCATCCTAGCATGTAGCAGGTTACACCGACGAATAAACTCCGGGCAGCTTCTGTCCCGACTGGAGTGAGATGTAGAATTGCAATTGATGCACTTAGCTTGGCCGTTTGTGCACGCTGAGACATCATGCCCGTCTCCGCATTTGCCACAGGTAGGGGCTGATTCCTCCGAGGCCTTTTTCGGGCATCTCGTCGCGATATGACCGAGAGCCTGACAGTGGTAGCAGCGAATCTCCTCCGGGAGAGACTTCTCGCTGGAGCACCGAACCCCCGTCCAGCCGAATAGGACGCCAAAGTGCAACAGGTGATTAGACGCCTTCGCCGATGAGGGGAAGAGAAGGAGGTGGGCCTTTTGCTGGCCTCGGTAGCATTTCGCAGGGCTCTTGCACCACCGAGACTTCACAATCGAACCCGCAGGCAGTCGGTTGTCCTCCTCCAGCCTACGTCTGTCATCATCGCTGTCGGCGTCAAACTCCACAGGGGCAAACTTCACCAGAATCGGGTACAGCCTTTGGTTGAGAACCAGTGCACCCTCCATCTTGGTGTGGAACACTGTATCGTGCTCGATAGATCTGAGCCACTCCGCCGCCTCCGAAGACGCGAGCTCAGCAAGTAACTTTTTCGAACCCTTCATCAGTGTTACCATGACAAAACGAACCTCGGCCGGGGCACCCATCTCTACAAGAGTGTTATTGAGAGTCGCCGCCAGGTCCTTGGTCGTCATCGTTGCCAACTTCCTGCCCGGTTCACCCTCAGACAGCGTAAACATGATTTGACGCTGCCTGATTTCCACCTGAGCACGCATATGGGGTGTGTCGATTCGTGGTAGGGTTGGTGGGGATGTGGATGGGGTCGACGCCGCAGCTGCTGCAGCCTGAGCGTAGGACCTCGGCAGTTGTGAGAGATGAGGGCCGTTGAGGGTTGAGCCCAGCTGGTTGATTCCCTGTTCGACCTTGCTCCAAGCTTCCTCCGCCCGACTCATGCTGGCGTTGACCGTGTCGGTGAGTCCTTTTGCCAGTTCCTCAATGCGTTCGTCCAAGTGCAAGGCGGGGCCGACGTCTCCCAAAGATGACTGAATTGCAGACGTCACCTTTGTAGCGATATTTTCGGCTAATTCTTCCTCTCTCGTTCTCCTCAACAGTCCTGCAACCGCAGTCACGTATACCCTTGTCGCCGCAGACAGGAGACCTTTCCTCGGATCCCCCATAATCTCGAGAGCCCCGATCAGGTCGTCGAAGCCAGGGTTTTTGGATTGAATTAACCCCTTCTTGTGTAGGTGCTCGATATTCTCCAGCGCCGCCTCGTCTCTGTCGCCCAAATCTTCATCTTGTGCGTCGCCTCTTCCACGGCCGGTCGCTGCCCGGGTTGCTGGTCCATTCTGGCTGGTACGAGGGGAGGAGTCGCCCATCGTTCCAATCAGCGTTCCCCCTCTCGTCGCCAGAGTTGGCTGTCTGTTCGACTTGTCCTTGTTTGACATGTTTTGGCTTTTGTTTTTAGGTAGTACGGAGTTTAGGATGTATATACTCTACTGGTAATCGCGCTCCAGCTACCAGAGAACCGACTTTCAACACAAAAATTTATCCGTGGGAAAGTTGGTGATGGTGGTGGTCGCGGATCAAGAGAGTCCACCATGTGAGGTTCATTTCATCTTACCCACTGTACATTTAACTATGCTGGCTCAACAGCCAAACTCATGAGGGCTCTCCTAGCACGACTGGGAATCAAGGGCAGCTTCACCTCGGGATACCACCCTCAGGCCAACGGACAGACTGAAAGAGCCAATCAGGAGGTCGAGAAGTACCTGAGACTGTACACAAACTATCGGCAAGACGACTGGTCAGAGCATCTACCCCTTGCTGAGTTTGTTTTAAACTCCTGCACCCACTCCGCTCACCGCCTCTCTCCGTTCGAGCTTCTGTACGGCTACCTTCCCCTTCTGAATATCCTTGTAGGAAGAAGGTCAGTTATTCCCGAGGTTGAGAATCACATTGACATCCTGAGGGAGGTCAGGCGTGACACGGGCGCAGCACTGCACGTGAAAAAATGGGATATGAAGGAGGGCTTCGAACGGAGAAAAAGAAAGGCTCATCAGTTTGGCATGGGAGACTTTGTGTGGCTAGATGGGTCAGACTTTAGGCTTAAGCAGTCAAGCGAGAAGCTGGGAGATCGAAGTCTAGGCCCGTTAGAGATCTTAGAGAAGATCGGGGACCTGGACTACCGGCTGGACCTACCGAAGAGCTTGAACGACACCACCCCCTTTTCCATGTCGACAAACTCTACCCTTTTAAAGGTAACCTGGTAAATGGGCTGCTGCCAGAACCACCAGGCCCTATAGAGCTGGAGGACAAAAACGAGCCGGAGTACAAGGTGGAGGATGTAGTGGACAGTCAGTACAGGTGGAGGTGGCTGGAATACCAGGTAAAGTGGAAGGGTTATTCAGAGTCAGAGAACACCTGGGAACCCACACAGAACCTGAAGAACGCCCCTCGGATAGTTAAGCGGTTCCACAAGAAGTTCCCTGCTGCAGCAGGACCAGCTTACCGAGAAGGGGCCTAGTCATCGAGGACAATGAATCGTAGAAAGGGGGTAATGTCATGAAGTGCCGCTTTTCTCCTTTCAGCGCCTGATTGTCACTTTGACGCCCATTTGTTACTTTGACGCCTACCAGATACCCGGTTCCCCTCTCTTCATCATTCCCATCATTTCCTTCCTCATCCTTGTTCTTTCATATTGTCTTCACAACCCATCTTATTCATTGTTTCCTTTGTTCTTTTATATACAACAGTTACTTGTTCTGGACTTGTTCTTATTCCATACCTGGACTACTATTGTTCTTCCCTTATTCCCTATTATCTTTCTTTATTCTCGTGCAACTCATATCCCAGTATATAAGCTAGACAGTTTACACCTGGTCCCTCATCTTGACCTCTGGTCATTGGGATCAGGTGAGTAGTTAATTCCGTTTCTCTTTACCTGCAATATATCTAACTTGTCATTGGGACCAGTTCCTTTATCTGCCCTTGTTATCTGCTCGCTGTCTCCGCCATCTCTGCTGTTGTCTCCGCTAGTCGACCTCTGCCGCCGTCGTCTCTGTATCTGAAGCCTTAGTGTCTAGCACTTTAGGACAATAAAGAGATATCTAATAGAAATTGTACATATGGAGCATAATGAACAATGGAACAGTATTGAAGTACTGTCCCACATAACCATACTGCGGGAGAAGTGAACCGGGACTGATTAACATCTAGGCCACGGATTCAACACACCCCCTTGCTAAGTGCAGCTGAAAAGCGCATCTGAGCAAATCAAGTGGACAAGTAGAAATCAAGTCCAAGGTGATTGTTTCTCATAGTAAAACATACTAAAACCTACTTATACAGAGGGGGTTTCTACTGGGGGTGATCTCTGAACCATAAGAACTTCTCATGACTGAGATTCTTTGTGAACATATCTGCGGGATCGTAGACACCTTCAATGAAATACAACTCAACTTTGCTATCTTCAACACACAATTGGATATATGATACTGAATATCAATGTGTTTGGTTTGGTGTTCTTGAACCTGATTAGATGCTATGAATATTGAGTCTTGATTATCACTGCAGATTGGAATAGGACCTAAGTCAATTCCAAGTTCAGAGAGTAGTGATCTAATCCAGGAAGCTTGACGACTGCAATCAGACAGTGTCATATACTCAGCCTCAGTGGAAGAGAGTGCCACAGTTTTCGGAGCGTACGATTGCCAACAGAAGATGCCACCTGCTAACTTAAAGAAATAGCCAGTGATAGATTGGCGCTTGACAGGATCAGCAGCCCAGTCCGAGTCTGTGAACACAAGGAGACCTCCATTGGAATTACCGTCGTAGGTGAGGGTATAATCCTATGTGCCAGCGAGATAGTGGCAGATGTATAGAGCTTTATCAAGATGCTCCTTGGTCGGATTTACAGAGAACTGAGATAGCTTTGTAACAGCATAGGCAATGTCAGGACGTGTGCCCAGCATTATATACAGAAGTGATCCAATTACAGACTGGAACTTGGTGTGAATGGCCGGATTGACTGGACCTTTGTTAGGTATTGGCACATAGCCTGCAGAAAGCGGTGTGGTAGCAAACTTTGCATTCTGCATGCCAAAACGTTCAAGGACCTTATCTAAGTAGTCCTGTTGGTCAATCAAGATCTTCCTGTCTTCACAGCGGATGCGCATTTGAAGGAATTCTTTAGCGTCACCCAGATCTCAGCATTCCCATCGAGCCATGAACTTGGCTTTCTTCTTGTCAACAAAGGCTTTGTTAGGACCCATGAAGAGTGCATCATCAACATATATGATCACATACACAATTTCACCACTCTTCTTATCTTTACAGATGAAGAGTCCAGCATCAGAAGTTAGGTGTTTGAAACCTAATACTTCCATGGACAACCTAAGGGTTCGCCACCATTCAAGGGCAGCTTGCTTCATTTCATATAATGCACGATGCAGGCGAAATACCTTGCGTTCTGAGCCCTTGACTTTAAAGCCTTCAGGTTGCTCCATGTATATCTCCTCAGCAAGATCGCCATAAAGGAAAGCATTCTTAACATCAACAGAAGTGATGTACCAGTCTTTGAGCGCTGCAAGAGCAAGCATCATTCAAACAGTCTCAAAACAAACGACTGGTGAGAAGATTTCGTCAAAGTCTATGCCTTTGACTTGAGAGAAACCTTTGGCAACAAGTCTTGCTTTCTTACGACTGTCAGTTTTGATGTCAAAGACCCATCTATTTCTGATGGCTTTGCATCCTTTAGGAAGGTCACATAGTTCGAAGACCTTGCATTTGCAAAGTGCCTCAAGTTCTTTGTGGCAAGCAGCCTTCCATTCCTTCTGTTGCGCTTCAGGCAAGTTCATAATATCATGGAGTATCCATTCTCTGATGTTAGCTAACTCAGGAATATCAGACATTGAAAGTGAATTGTGTACTGGAACGGCATTGCTCAGCAAGTAAATCACGAATCCTACTCTCCCTTCATGGGTAAGTCTTTCAACTACGCCCTCACCCCCTTTTTGCGACTCAGTGCTTCCACTTGGTTCTGGAGCAGGCAGAGGCAGAGGTGGACCAGGAATCACACCCTTTTCACCACCTTTGCCTTTCCTGGACTTTGATGAGCCAGGATGATCAACTTTATGCAACAGTGTGGTATCACTAGTGATCTTTCTCCAAGATTTCTTGTTTTCTAAGTTGCAAACAATTGGGATTTTCACCCAAAGTGAAACGTTCACCATCCACTGGTGTTACGCTACAAGTTTTCGCATCAGGACATCTGGGATACAGAGTCTCATCGAATAGTGCAGTAGTACCTCCGAAAATAGAGTGGTTGCTTCACGTGAATAGAAATCCTTTCATCCCTTCTTGATAACCAATAAAGGTCATCAACTCAGATTGAGGGGCGAGCTTATTGGTGCATTTGTCTTCAGGTATGAAGACATAGGCTGCACAGCCCGTAACTCGGAAGTGTGAAACATCTGGCGCCTTTCCATACAGCATCTCAAGTGGTGTTTTCCAACCTAAACATTGCACGGGAGTGCAATTGTAAAGGTGGACGGCGTGTTGGTGACAACCAGGACTGAGGCATACAGGCTTCAAAATGAAGAGCCTGAGCCTTCTCAGTGATTGTCCTGTTGAACCGTTCAGCACAACCATTTTGCTGAGGAGTGTATGGTATGCACTGTGCAACTGCGATCCCATGCTCTTTGAGTAAAGCATCAAATTTGTTGCCTTTGTATTCTCCCCCTTCATCCGACATCCATTGCTTGATGTTAGTGTCAAATTGTCTTTTTACCATAGCAATAAAGTGTTTTAATGCTTCAAGAGTATCAGATTCTTGACGTAGGAGAGTAGAGCACGCATGTGAAGTGCAGTCATGGACAAACGAGATGTAGTACCCATACCAGTGGTAAGATTCAACCGGAAACTGCTTCAAATACAATGAATGCGGTCAAACGGTTTAGCAGCTCAAGACTTAGAGTTGGGGAACAATTTCTCATGCATCTTGCCTTCAGCACAACCATGACATAGAGGAGTCTTCTTGGTGCACATCTTAAGGTCAAGTGGGAAATTTTGTGTATGTTTCCGAGCTTTATTCAGGGCTTTGTCCGAAGGATGTCCAAAACACCTGTGCTCAATATTGTAGTCAACATTGTAAACAATAGACTTGGCCAATAAGCTCTCAGCAGAAGCTTTCTGCAAGTGAACCCAATAAATGGTTTGACCAGGCATATGAGGATAGCAAACAAGCAATTGATTTCACTGTGATGAGTAGAAGGCTAACTTTTTCGCGTTCCCACGAATAGAAAGTCCATCTAGAAGGAACTCACCCGAGAATAGTATTCATATATCCAACTGTGGTATGTAATAGACACGATAGAGACTCGAAATACACCCTGACATTTTCCTGTCTTATCCTTCGACATTATGTTTGATGAAGACAGTCCCTTTACCCTTTATTTGAATAGGGTTGTTCTTATCAGCGGTGTTAACCATTGAACCATTATTGAGGGGCTGATATTCAGCAAAATCATTCATATCATGAGTAAAGTGCGATGAAGCACTGGAATTTAATAGCCAGTCCTGTGTGTTACTGGACTTCTTCCCCTTACACTGTGTACAGCCAACGAAATGATTGTTCAACACATAAGAATATTGTACAAGTGACTCCAGGTCACTACCACGACTACAATAGTGGCTACTGATAGAAACTAATCAAGAGCATTGCTGTGAGGTGGCATCAGTGTTGGATAACAGATCAAAATAAGGGACTAACAGGTCATTGTAAAAAGATCCAAGAGAGACGTTGTCTGGAACGTCCTCTTCTACCCCTGCAGCTTCAGCAATGTTGTCGTCAACATTATCACCGAATAGAGAAGCTAGGTCATTACCATCTCCCATGTCTACATCCTCATCAACTTCATCAGGACCGACACTACAAGAACATTTAGAAGAAGAAGAAGAATATCTGGGTCCGTCATTGTCCTCCAGAGTCACTTCAACGAGGATGTGACAGCACCAATACGTTCCTGGAGGGAGGAGCGGGCCTTGCTTGCCAGTTGGTCTGTGTGGCGGGCTTCAGTCGCCATGACATCTTTGAGTGGTTTGAGGTACTGCGCCGTCTTGGGAACACTGATTCTGTCAGCAAGTGAGTGAGATTCACAAACATCTTCAAAGACTGACTCCGAAGGTTTGAAACCTGTGAACTTCTGCATGTTGGCAGGGTTCTTCTTCTTTGCTGGAGGAGGAGGGGCGAGAGTGCTGTCACACAATTCGTCCCAGAAACCTTTGAAAGTCGCAGGAGGAGGTGATCCCCTAGCACGGCTAGAGGGAAGGCATGACGCAGCCTTGAAGTTGAGATCTGGATAGGTCTCGTCCCAAGTGCTCAGAGGGCGATAACCAGCCCAAATGTTGTTGGGCTCGGTAGCAATCTCAGCATGGAGAGACTGCTCGATTGCATTTAATGCAACCCGATCCTCATGCTTTGTGATGGAGGAGAATGGAGGGGTGATGGTACTTGCCTAGCGTTGCCAACGGCTGGTCCGGTCCGGCTCCGGCTTGGCTCCAACGGTCCGGCTCCAAAGTGGCTCCCTGAGCCATTAGTCACGTGCGGCTCAGCTCGGTCCGGCTTGGAGCTGGCTCAGCCGCGGCTTGAGCCAGTCAAATAATATTGAAATTGTATTTGTTTTATATGCTGTCAGGCATCTTAAGCATGGTGCGCGTGGATTCTGGGGTGTGTAAAAATTCATGTTGTGCAACAATTTTGGTCGTCGTCGCTGTCAGACAGCCATCAAAAATATCAGCACCTGCTATTTTTGGGTTAGGGTTAGGAAATAGGCAGGCACTTTCTGCATACATTTCACATTTGGCCTAAAGCACTCATGTTGTACACTCTATACAGTGATAATTATGATACTAGATTGATAAAATGCATAAATACAATGAATTAGAATAGTTGGGAGGCAAAAAAAATTAGAGAAAAAAGTGACGGCTCAAAGCCGGCTGAGCCGGTTCCTGAGCCGGACCGAGCTGGAGCCGTTGACCAGCTCCATTTGAGCCGTTTTTTGCCACGGCTCGGCTTGGCTCGGCTTGGAGACGGCTCAGCCATGGCTTGAGCCGAGCCATTGGTAACGCTATACTTGCCACAGAGGTGAAGTGGGAATGACCATAAGTACAGTTGCCACCACGATTGCTACCAGAGTTGCCAGCATCCCTATCAATGCCACCATGCATGCCTCACTGCTGCTGCTTCTTCTTACCTGTGTCTTGGTTCGAAGGAAGAGCACGCTGCTGCTGATTGTTCCACTGCTGCTGCTGCCCACACTGTTGTTGATGCTGTGGAGGGCGAGGGAACTGCTGCTGCTGGAACAAGGGAGCGTTGGTCCCACTGTGTTTGACTGCGGTTAGTCGACTGGCAAATTGAGGGTTCAACTGCTCAAATTTAACCATGATAGCGTCTTGAACACAGTCAAGGATAAGGGCTGGTTTCCTACCAGGTTCTGCATCTTTCCGCTTTTGGTCGGTCTTCAGATCATCCTCATGATAGAAGTCATGAAGACACTTGGAAGCAGCGCTTTGACAAGCTTGAGAATGTTGACATTGACAGTGTTGAGATGCTCGAAGTAGGTGCAGAGTTTGGCAATGGAGTCAAGGGGATTGTTCTGATTGATGGTGGAGGTAGTGGCTTTAAGGAAGTCCCCATAGATGTTGGAGAGGGTTGGCCTGCCGTAGGTTTCTTTGAGATAGTCCCAGGCATCAGCTACCATCATGTCTTTGATAGGAATATACATCTCACGTGTCATGGTGAGCTGCATGAATCCCTTCAGCATGTTGCTATCCTTCTTCCAGGGAGCATGCTTAGCGTTCCACTCAGCTATTTCTGACTCGGAGGGAGGGGTGGTAATGGTATGAGTACCAACCTGAGTGCCAGTACCAACAGTCTCAGTGGTGACAGTGTCCTCAAGAGGAGGAATATCCTTTTCTTCACTGGTCAGGTTTTCCCAGAGGCCTTCGGCATTGGAGACACCTTCCATCACAGGCTCGTAGACCTGTAAAAAGTCATGGCCGTTGAAGAGGTTCTTTCCAAAGTATTTCCAGAGATCGAGCATATTGATCAAAAGGTTTGGATTTGGATCTGTGAAAAGACAGCATCAGCATGTGTCTAATCAAAACACAGGGTAAGCAGCCATGATAGGTGCTTTGCCCAATGATGAGCACTGGATCTGTAAGATCTGATGTCGTCAAAGGACAATACATCAATGCCATAGATTGAGCCCTCAATGAAGAGGTTGATGGCATGTACAGGCATACCCTAGTTAGCCATAGACAGCAGCCTGTGAGGGCACTTGTCATTGAATAGCAACAGCAGCCACAAGGGTGCTCGTTGTTTGACAGCAACCATAACGGTGCTCGTCAATGCAGTAGGGCTAACCAGGGCCCATAACCTGTAGAGCTGGCATGATGCCTAGCGCAGTGAACTACTACATTACTACAACTACTACTTACCAGGAGAGTTGAGAGAGTTATAGAGGCAAGATGTAGAAGCTCAAGCACACTGTAGATTCACCTAGAGAACTACCAGCTTATATACATGTAGAGTGAATAGAACTACCACAAAGAGATATCTAATAGAGATTGTACATATGGAGCATAGTGAACAATGAAACAGTCACGAAGTACTGTTCCACATAACCATAGTGTGGGAGAAGTGAACTGGGACTGATTATAATCTAGGCTGCGGATTCAACAAAAGGGAATGACAGCAGTTGTTGCCAGTTGCAGGTTAAACCCACTATTTATGAGTTTGAGGTGATCAGTAGTGATGGTTGTGGGGAAGGAAGAGCAGCATGGCTTTGTCATTGTTCATGGCAGTACAAAGCGTGTTTTGAAATTGACTTTGCAAAATGATGCATGGTCTTCACATCATGACCTCATGTGGACAGGTACCGTTGGTGAATTTGACTCTGACACTTTCTGATACTATCCCTCCCAAGGGATAGAGGGACCAAATATTGCAAACGAGCCAGCAGTAGGGGAGGGAATATGGCAGTTAAGAGGAGATTTCGGGTATTTACTTAGCTTTTGGATGTCTGAAGTCGATCCACGAGGGTTACTTTGTCTGTCCACTTCTTCCCTTGCTATGCAACATCGCCGGTACCCTCACTCGGTTTGAGCTGTATATCAAAATGCAACAGTGATCGCAGATACCCTCTGAGTCTGTTGACGGTCTCTGGGCTGCTATTACGCTTTAAAACATACACGTAGTAAAAGCGTAGATTTTAAGCTATAAAGTACAAAATACGCCGGCGGGGATCGAACTTAGAGTCCAATAGTACTCAGTTGGACTGACGGTATAACCAGTTCACTAGGAGAGCTTGAGAAAAGAGACTTAGATGTGGTAAAACATGCCCGACAGCCTATCTAGAGTTACCAAGCCTAGCAATGGTAATAAGAATCGACCGACAGGGTGTACAACACCTAACTAATATAGAGAACGCTACTTAGAAGGATTCGTTACTAAAGTTAATAGACGCATTGTAAGGGCTAAGTTCGAGACCTGACATATTAGGGCTACTAGCTGCCTCCGACGGTGGTGAAGTATACGGTCTAGTCATACGCTCAATAGTGTCAGCTGGGTTAAAGAAGAACATCTGGACTGGAACTGCTTCACGAGGAGTAAGCATGGGAATGGCATTGAAGACAGCATCCACCCAAGCTCTTGGAGCACCAGGAATAAGAGCAGTAGAAACGGAGAGGACTCCAATCTCTGCGATGGCCTGAGCATATGGTCCTAACTGAGCGTCGAGTATGTCGCAAAAGGTGGATTCATCGGTTTGGGGAGCAAGGTATAGGAAGTCTTGTAGGGGATCGAGACGCATAGCAGTGTTGCGTAGGAAGGGGTCTTCTTGGCTACAAAGAATGTAGAACTGAAGGAACAAGGCAAAATAAGCCTCTCGATTTCCAGTGCAAAGTTTGTCGAGTTGTTTAGCACGATGAGAGAGACCCATCGGGCGGATAATAGCCCTTTCGAAAGGAGGATGGATCTCTTGAGAAAGAGATTAGTAGAGGACTATTGATAGTCTATAAGCCACACCTTCATAGACGGTCCGAAAGCAAGACAGGATACGAGGAGCATCCATAGTAGGATGAAAGTACTGGACGAAGAAGACCAATGGTTAAAATTTTACACCGGTGGCAAGAAGTAAGAGTAAGAGATCTTATCGATGGACTAAGCTTTTGACCGACGGGTCTTCATAAGATTGAAGGCTTTCTGCATTAAGAACTAGTCTAGTACATTGAAGAAGTGGTGTCTACCAGTAAAGGGTACGAATGGCTCTTCAACAGCCTCTAAGAAAACTTCGTTACACCAGGCCTTAGAATACTCGAGCAGCTGAGCCATAACTGTGCTAAGGAATCCTACTCGCATTATACTATGAGCATACTTCTCGGCTAAAGGGGTAATTCTAGTAAGTTTGTTATAGGACTCTTCAGAAAGAGCGGTTGGTTCGAAGAGAAAAGCCTGAGCAGGATCGCTCTGGGATAAGAAGAAGACGGCCGCCGGGCAAGTGTGTCTGGCCAGGATAAAGTGTTGAAGGAGCAATGCCATGAAACCGTCGGGCGAGATAACAGTAGAACTGAGCGTAGCTAAACGCCAGAGTCAATGATATGGGAGGTCGCCTGCCATTACACCGCCGGGGTGAGCAGGGTAGATCTCTATAGAATAGAAGTTAGACTATTAGACTTTCAGGAACGTAAGAGTGTTGATCATGACACATCTTTGTAGAACTCCTGAACTAGTTTGACTACGGGCCATTGCCCATCAGGAGCTTCATCCCAGAAGTGCAGCGTGAGCATAGCGAGTGTTGAACGAAGATGTTGAGTACGGTGGTGAAGGTCTAGGTCGGTATATCCCTAGGAGAATGAGTGAGTAGAAAAGAGCACTAGGGAACTATGTAGTTCCGGAAAGTAGGATGTGTCCTAAAGCGCTAGACGCTAGGACTACAGAAGCAATGGCGGCAGAAGTCGGCTAGCAGAAGCGACGACAGAGACGACAGAGACAGCGAGCAGAGAGCAAGAACAGGTAGATAACTGGTCCCAATGACAAGTTAGATATATTGAAGGTAAAGAGAAACGAAGTTAGCTACTCACCTGGTCCCAATGACAAGAGGTCAAGATGAGGGACCAGGTGTAAACTGCCTAGCTTATATACTGGAATATGAGTCGCGCGAGAATAAAGAAAGATAATAGGGAACAAGGAAAGAACAATAGTAGTCCAGGTATGGAATAAGAACGAGTCCGGAACGAGTAACTGTTGTATATAAAAGAACAAAGAGAACAAAGGAAACAATGGATAGGATGGGTTGTGAAGACAATGTGAAAGAACAAGGATGAGGAAGGAAATGATGGGAATGATGAAGAGAGGGGAACCGGGTATCTGGTAGGCGTCAAAGTAACAAATGGGTGTCAAAGTGACAAACAGGCACTGAAAGGGGAATGGGCGCTAAGAAAGGAAAAGATAGGGGAAAGAGCGGCACTTCATGACAGGATGACTGAGCAAAAAAATTGCTAGAGCCAATGAGAGAATTGGGATTGTGTAGATAGTCCCGACAGTCTGAGTCAGAACGAGTCAGCGGAACTATAGCTCTTGAGCACGCAATCGATAGGCCCGACGGCCTAGATTAGGAGGAAATATTGGTCGATGGGGCAGGACTGTACCTCTTCGGGCAACTTTCCTACCGAAACATAGAATAAACAGGCAGATATGTAATTGGTACGATAGTTAGTTGGACGAGTATATAAGGACGTAGGAATTATGTAGATTCCTCAGCAAGTACTACCCACATTAGTAGGAAAGTTCGGAACATCTGCCCACACGCATTAGCATTTAAAGCAGCTTTGTATCCTATCTAGAGCATTGCCCGGTTTCTGTAACAAGTTCTGTGAACCGTCGAGAAATAGAAAGTCTTTGAATCGCATAGTTGATTGTTCGAATCGTTTAAGTCGTACCGTCGTCCTCGTTTCGTTGTCGTATCGTTTGGCCCGTCGAGTGGTCTTGTCGTCTGTTGTTGTTGTATAAGATCCATTGAGAGGTCTAGTCGTATTGCCCGTCGAGAGGTGTTTCGTCTGTCGAAGATCGTATTTTGAACCGTTGTCTTGTTTCTTTGTCTTTACCTTTCCCTTCGAATCAACCAGTCTCCAAGTTTCAACCGACGGAGTTACCTATTGTTCTGTCTATCTTTAGCAGGGCGTAACCTTTGTCAAGCCGACACATTCCTAGCATTCTCTGGACTCATAGAAGTGTTAGTTGCACCCGCACTTTTGTGTATAGATTTTCCCTTCTACTTACGACATCCATTACCGCCTTCTATCACAGCTTCAGGTAGTCTCTCCATCTCCCCCACATTGGCCCTTGCTCTTCCTAACCCTCAAATCAATCACATTCAAGATTGAAGATGTTACTGTGGATGAAAGTGTCATTCAGAGCGTCCTGGATGTACGGGTTAAAGTCTTTCCTCACGCCTGAGCTGTTAGGGTCAGTTCATTTTTGTCCCAGAATACACCTCAATCACCTCTAGAGGGTCTGACAACCATGATGAACCCTCGCACACACGCTGATCCCGGCCATCCGCAATATAAGCCTCTGATGCCCAAAGCACTGCCACTCAGTGTTCGGCGTCTAATGGCCCAATTCGTCAATAAGGGCATTTATCCGTGTTTCCCTCAGACCAGGAGATACTCCCAGTTCACCACATCATCTCCACTTCCCCTCAGGCGTATTGGCCACCTCCCACGACACCTTGACAACCTGTATTCCTTTCACACCATCCCACATTCCTTCCAGACATGTTGCCACCTATGTTCCATGTTATCCACGTTCACCCTTCATTTCCACAAATTTTTGCTCCCGCATTTGTACTCTCAATACCCTTCTTTCGCAATGCTTTCTCCTGCCAGAATGACCCTTAGTTCCTCCACATTCATCCCGGCCAGGTTGTACCTCTCATTTCACATTGTCTGTGTTCGACCTCCAATCGTTACCCTCGTATTTCACACTTTTCTCTTGGACTACACATGATATTTCTGTAACCTATGACACAGTACAATCCCAGTTTGGATCATGACAACATTCTCTAACAGTATATAAGCCAGGTAGATAGGAAGCATGTACGGTAGTTTCCATCTATTGTTAATCTTGTTCTACAAGCTTCAAGCTACTGTCTGGTGTGTTTCTCAACTCAAGTCTCGTACTAACTATCTGTTTTCGTCATTCTAGGTCTTTGGTAAAGCCCTGCATCGATTGCGACTGTCTGCGTATCCCAAAGGACAACCCCATAACAAAACTCCGCGTTGCTACCTGGTAGGTTCGGCCCGGAAAACACACCTTCGATCGGCGATCTCAGGTGTCTGCGTTGCGTGTAGGAAGGAATCATACATTTGAACCAGTCAGAGGCTCTGCTGTGTTTGGGTGTTTGTTCATTTCTCCGCATTCCTCATTCTTAATTTCCCTTCCGGCTTGACATAGAAAAGAGGCTCGTTACATGGGCCCCTCTCACCCGGCTTAGCTGTGGCGTTCAAACTCTTTCTATGACTGCTATGACCATCAAATCACTCCCTCTCTCTCACGCATTTTTGTTGCAATCGTAGAGCTCTTCATGATGCATGACACCCCCAAAACAGACAAGAAGGTACACAAGAACAAGGCAAAAGCTCCACATGTGGGCTTCATCCAGTCGAAACTCTGCTGATCTGTCAAATATTGACATGTCCTTGCCATTCATTGTCTATTCATATATCTTAAAGGCATTCAATTTGAGGAGCTAGAGATCTGAATGGAAGTGAATGACAGGTGGATTGGGAACTGACACAGGAAGCTTGTAAGGTGCATTGTCAATTTGTTGTATCGTGAAATTTTTTTAAATCCATCCCAAAAGTTGTACGTATGGCCATTTCTCTGGTCGCTACTATTGGTCTCCGTACCACCAGCCCCTTGCCTTGGTTTAGGTGCACAACATTTTCATTTGGATCACCATCAAAAACCCCAGTGTCAATGTTTTCAACCCAGCAAACTGGATGATGGAACACCCTCGATCACCTAGAAGGATCCCTTAGGGGTCATTGGGTCTATGCCCCACAGATTAATTGTGCCTCAGAAAACCTGCCAATCATGACAACCCTTGAAGGTGTTGGGTCAAAATGGAGGTAAAGAATGGCAATTTCCATGAGGGTACGTCCACTTTACTTTCAGGATTGTCAAGTCTCGCCCTAGAAAACATGTTCTATAGGCGCATTCATACCTCTGTGTCTTTGACTGAAAGTTTGAGATGCTAGGTGTTGATGAAGTAGGTATGTATTCATGCAACAAGGTATGATGATTACGTTGTTTTCATTGGGGTGGCAAGGCCTTGCTGACCTTACCCATTGGCCGTTGGAAACTAGAGTCGTTGGTCCAAACTCTAGAATGTGGCTGTAGGCATATCTCAATTGCTAATTAAATCTGGCAAAGCAATGTTAGCACAAAATCCAGTCAGGCATGATCCGCCATGGATATGGGAACACACAAGAGGGTGAGATGTTTGATGTTTATTGTTTTGACTGAGAACTGATTGATAGTATTCACATAACAGGGATACAAAGGAGATTGTATGTGATAGGGAGGACAGGGTCCGACTGTTGGTAGAGAATACACTCTTGTATATGGTGTTGAACCTTGTAGACTCAGAACAAAAGGTTATATTATCAATACCATTTGATATCTAGAATTTTCCTGTATCACGATACTGGTCACAGGGATGAATCAAGTCTGATTGCATGTAAACGCAACTAGAGACTAAGATGAGCACAGGCCACGAGAGCTACACTTGCACAGAGCGGATACTGACATTACCTTGCCTCAATCGATATTTCCAATGTTGAGATCGAGGGTCTGCACAGTGGTGCTGGAGCACCTCAATACTTCTAACAAGGGGAGGAGGATTGAGGATGACCAGAATATAGTTACATACAAGTTTGAAATCGGGCAAGAATTACAAGGGAAGTCAGGATGATATCAAAGTTTGAACTAGCATGCAACTACAGAGCAATCTAAGTCATCCACGCAGGCAACAGTCTTCCACACCAAATTACCTGGAGACTACACATCAGAACCTCAGTGTGTACAGGCATGGATGCTGAGATATAGGACATACACCATTTCTTCAGGAATCCAGGTTTGGGCCTTGGCCCAGTGAGTTGATGGGCCTTCCGTTTCTGTTGATAGTCTCGCCGTGGATTCAGGTTCTGTCTCATATTTTACAACGGTCTCTGCGACTGAAGGGGTAGTTTGGCAAGCGCTGGAGGTCATGGGTTCCGATGATTTCTGAGCTGGGTGAGTTGTAGTGGGATCTTTGAGTGCTGAGATTTGTGCTGTTGACGTTGAGGCTCCATCCTTGAGGGGAGGCTCTGCCAACAAAATCGGAGGAGATCAGACAATGGCAAAGGGAGGAGATAGATGAAACAAACCTTGGTTCAACTGCACAAATCAATCTGAACTGCTGAGCAGTTGGAAGATGTGTTGGTCAAATCCAAGAGATTGAGCAAAATCAGTGAAGGAAGGATCGAACCCTCGGAGTAGCTGATATTGGTGCAGGGAGTCATAGACTTCATTTGACCAAGAATATGAGAAGGAGGAGGATCGAAAGAGTCGGAGCATCGTTGGAAGGCCAAACTCTTGGCAGAGGTTATATGAGAGCGGAGACTGGCCGTCTTCATCAAAGGACCAGAAATGAATGGAAGAGGTTCTGCCATCATCCAGGTCAAAAGGAGGTGGTTGAACAAAGAGATAGATCAGTTGTCGGGATCGTTGACGGGCTGGAGAGTATTGAAGGTCGCCAGACAACGAGGCGCGAGGGAAGAGAAGGTCTGGAAGACGTTAGTAGATGGAAGGGGAGTGGGAAAAAACAAATGAGGACACACGGTAGACACTCATATCTTCTTCCATAGATATTCCACGTGCACCAAAAACACTCCAGGCTTGTGTCATCCATGCCTCCTTTACATCCAAATTCCACTCCAACCAAAGATGACCTCTACCATCGAGTGTGAATCTACTCGAGGTGTCAGATGGAACTTCAAGGGAAGGAGTGGGTAATTTATTCAAAACCCACCTTGTCATCCCATCTGCCAGCAATTTTTGATCCGAAAGACTGTCATGAAAACTTGTCCAGGTGTTGTTTGCGACCGCGATGGGGGCGTTGGTCAACCTCGAAATCACCGTTGGCCGAAGAACTCGTTCAGGCACAGCAGTCGAGGCACGCGAAAAAGCGACTCCACCGACAACAACATCATCAATTTGCTTCGACTTAAAGCCCGCCAAGAAGCGCAATAAAACGTCCTCCTGAACGAGCTCTGCAGTCAAAGGCAGTTCCTCGTTATGGAAAGTCCAAACACTGAGCCAGGGGGTTGGCCCCGGTAGACCACGGCAAAACACTCCCCTCGCCGGATCCAACCACATCTCTTCTGCCCCGCAATCCAATTGCCGCTGTAAACAGTTTATTCAAGTGTGTTTGGAGACAATACTGACTACTTACACGTATACTATTCAGATACATACGGCCTACAAACCCTGTATTCACCTGCGCAGCCGGGACCAGCTCTGAAGGAACAAGTCAGCGAAACCCAACCCTTGGCACCCAATTGGTACGTACCATTGTATACCAATATTGATGGAATTGTCGACAGGTTGTAGCCGTACATTTGAGGTCCGTTCGATGTCCTAGAACGATTTGAGCGTCCGCACAATGGGGGGAGAGATAAAACGCACAGGCTCATCAACATAGCAAAATCTTTTTCAAACACCTGGAACGAGTTTAGCATCTGTCAAACAAACAACGAGTTGATCCCAGGCGTACCTTTCTCGCGTCTGGGCCCCTGTATTCCACCATTGTGAATACTCTGCCGGGTCTGTCCACAAGTTCCGCCGTACAAATCAACCTATCAGCTCGAACCCAATATCTTTCACAAGATTCACATCGGCATTGATCTTTGTTGTCCCGCAGGTACTGGTCTATGTGGACATTTTTGAGCTTGCAAATTGAGCCCCGCTTCACGTAGAAATACTGGAGAAGAATCAGATACGAGCACCGATACGGGCCTCCCCGCTTACCTCGTCCAACTCTGTGCGTTCCTTCTCCTCCGCCTGAACGATTGTTGTCGTGTAGTTGATCTGATCTCCTTGAACGTGACTGAAGCTGCCGCTCCCGCTTGTAATCGTTGTCTTTTTTGCCTTTCGAAAGAAGTGGGATATCATTGAACCTAATGGATGGGTATGTTAGAGGAGGGAAGGTGGTGGTAGGGAAGCAACCCAGACGAGGCCCCACGAGCAGTCCATACCCAGGCTGCCATCTGAACATGTGATGTACCCGCTGTTTGTTCGACAGCAATTCCTAGTTTAGACCTTCGCTGTATTATGCCCACACAGCACCTCAGAGCCGGGCCCAATACTGTTGTTATTGATAAGACTGAGTTCTGTCACAAACGCAATTGGGTCCCGATAAAGCCACTCACCGCTGTGATAAACGCCCTCTCGAGTTTTCTATTCACGCCCAATTTCCCAGATCCAATTTGATACGCAGTCCTCGACCGCGGTGACTTCGGTATCTCGTCGGGTTTGCTGATTCGTGGTGAGAAGACCTTGAGAAATGCAGAGATTGCCGGGAACGTTGTATCTTCCGCCAATCGTGGGTCTCGTGAATCAAGAAGCGCGAATCGGGATTGGCCCGGAGCAAGAGAGAATTTTGCGAATTAAGCGCTCACACCTCGACTTGTGCTCGGACCATCACCACCACCGGCAATTTTGTGGCATCAACGGCCCTCATCAGGAAGACGAGTGATTTTCCGGCGGCCGGTTCCGGCAGTTCTTGGCCTTTGAGCCATGCTCGCAGGCTGACAGGCTCAAAGGTCCGGAAAGGCTACACAAATATCTCGCTCAGTGTATCCTATTTCATGGTTACGAAGAGATAAGTACCCTTAGCATTATCTGTTCGAACTTAAAATGGCAGTGAGCCCACATTTTGCCTCGGGCAATTGGCTGTATGGCTTGATTGTGTGCTAAAAACTCAGCCTGCGGAAAAACAGACATAGCCGGTCGAGACCCTGATCCTTAGCGTAAACCGGCCAGGAACGGCCAAGACCGGTTTTTTCTGATCTTCCTGATGCCTATTCAACATAATACTGTTGTTTACGAGCTATTCAGTCGGCTTCTGAGTCTTGAGTCGAGCGGTGCGTCTTTTTTATCATTTTTAGACTTATCCGAGGCTCATGATCCCAAAAGTTGCCGTTTGTTTCGAGGTTTAAAAGCAGCAGAGACATCAAGAAAGTTGTATACGCTGTTATTGAAGACTTGAATGGCACCTTTGGAACTCAGGTTGATCGCCGGATATGCATTCCTGTCACAGACTTTGTGGTACGTCTGTCTCAGAAAGGTGCTTGCCGACGACAACCTTAGTAGTCAGCGTTCTTCCCTTACCATGATTCATCATAACTGAAGAAACATTCGTATACCGCATTACTTCATACCGAGAATCTTGCGAGCCGCCACTATCTACATTCAGCATCCGATATTCGACCCTCTTTTTGACTCCTACTCGTCTTCGCGAAGATTGTTTCCCTCGAGCACTCAACGCCGTCAAAATATCTTCTGGAACTCTCATTCTCTCTGGATTCGATGCCAATCTCCTTTCGATGTTCGCGCCCTCCGCCGACTGACACCCAAAATCAATGAAACCACTCGGCCCCCTTCTCGCAATTGCCGTACCTGCTAGGAGTCTCGTGAAGCACCATCGAGCCTCCAAATTTGATTGTGGAGAGCGGGGCCGAGTACCGCATAACGCCATAAATCAATGACCAGGTCTTCCCCCCGAAACCACCTCGATGTGATTCGGAATCGAAGGCGGGTGAGCTCGATGGAATTTAGGTACGTCTATCTCGCCACCTCCCGTGTAGTGTCTTGGATCATCTCCAGCCAGACGGTATAACTTGAAGGCCGGAAGTCCTCCCGCACGCCATCTACAACTAACTAACACAAACCCGAATGTCGGAGTTGCCAGGTTAGAGGTGAGTGTTGACCTGTGTTGACAGGCGTTGGAGCACTTCTCAACTCCGTTGCGTCCATAGCTGGGGAAAGACTGAGGACTGCTATCTTTGGCCTGATTAAGATGAGCTATGTAATGCGGGTACGCCCCATTCATTCATTCCCCATCTTACTATCTCTTTCTATCTTGCAAGCGTACAGAACAGACTCTTGAAGTCTTTTCTGAATACTCTCGAACACCAAGTTCCTTTGAATACCTCCGAGTTGGGTTCAGGAAACTTCGCATCGACATTGCCTCGGAAAGACGGGTGACTTTAATGGAAACACCTTTAGGGATTGCTGTGAGTGTGATTGCGTGTGCAACCCAAAGAAATAACGAGGCGCTACTGTTGGATTTGAGCTTTATGGTTCCGACAGAAGTGATGGAGATCCGGCTGGTCGATGGTGTGTCTGGGTAACAATCCTTCTCCCTGACCGAGTATGACGATGTCCTTATATTGAGCACTAAAGGCAATCGTTACACAGTCAGTGATTTTGGTCCTCCCTATCCATAACAGCCACGCTGTCGGCAACGATGTATCGAGAAGGGCTCGGGTTGGGGTATTCCACGTAACTTCGCTGGTCAAGGCTATATGGAAAAACATAAGGTCCAGAACTATAGTAGATAGCCCGGCTGTCATCAGGCCAGTTGTACGAATCGGGGTCGGAAGCATCTTTTGAGTCTAACAATGCTATAGCCCATGTTCCCATTGACGATTCCAGGGATACAGCGTTACTCAATCGAAGGATATTACTGCACACGGGAGTAGGAATGCTGCAAAGCCTCGCTGCCAGACAAAGCTGTCCCGCCCAACGTATGTCCATCACTTTGTTGCCTCTTTCTTAAGCTCACGAACACGACTTAGACCTAGTTGATTGCGGCCAAGAAGTCAGTGCGAGCGACACCGGTGACGTCCGAGTTTGTGATACTGCGCCATTTCCTTCGTTCTCCGTTACATATCTCAAGAACAGTCGTGCTACACCTGGCGGGGAGGAATACTTGTCGTGATGGCCAGGAAACAAAAATGAAACAAAAGGATTTGGGCTATTTGGAGAGGGTGGCGAAAAATAAGGCCGGAAAGCGGGGATGTGGGAAAGCCCTTTGTGCTTGAAGGCTTCAGGCTGGAAGTCAACTAACATAACGATGGATTTTCGGACGCCACGAAAGCTCGATTGGACTTTTACTGTGCGTTTTCTATTCAGTCACGGACTCACGGTTCATCCTTCCGGCCTCCATTCATTTTGCATTGCAAGTGCCCTCGACCCCAAGAGTGACCACACATGCTTTCGCAGATACTATCAATGGTCTCTTGAATATCTGCCATTCAGACATACCTCGAGAAGTACCTGATTGATCACCGTTGTCCGTCTTCAGGAACTGTCCTTGACAACTGGTTACTTCTCGAGTCATCAATGCTTTTCAAAGCTCAATATTCTCAAACCTCCTCCGCCTTCCGTGAATGTGTTCCTCTACACATACATGCAGCTCACGACGTCAATCGCGCCCTCTCTCTTCAAGATGTCCAAACATCACGATACCTGTTCCAGCCTTCACTCCGCTCGTTGCAGTCCTAAACATGCGTACATGAAAGTGGGTAGTACAAATACACACCCAGCGCTCACTGACCCGTACGAACAACTATCTAACCTTCGCTAAGCTGACCAAAACCAAGGATGCGCTATCTTCCAATCATTGCTACCCTCTTGCCCCTCCTACTCGCTATCGTTCGGGCCCAAGACAACGCTTGCCCACCAGGCTTTGAAGTCGTAGAAGATCCTCCGGGATCGGGGAACTTTTTCTGTCGACAGATAATAATCGACTGCCTCGGCGGTAATGGCAGAAAATACGTCGACGAGGTGAGTACCCTCAGGCGCCTGAAACGACACTGATAGTTATACTACATTCAATCAGACGACTGGCGCAAATCTCTGTTGCCCGGTCGGCCAGGAACTCGTCATCTATGATCAAACAACCAGCGCTGGAGTGGTAAGTCTCCCCTTCACCTTGCTACTCGAGTTTTCTTCTGATTTGGGCTTACAACGACTTTTTTGATTTGCACGATCAGTGCTGTGGTAGTGGACAGGTCTATGCTGGTACTCCGCCCGATGGAAAGTGCGTCTCTGAGACGGATGGCGCCTAGTTAGACTGTGATTGAGAACGGTGCCACATTCTCGTTAGAAAAAGACTCTGACGGGACCTCGCCTCAATGTTTGGATAGAAGATACATGTCTCAGTCGTGTATCATCATACTCATAGGACACATACACAAGTTGACTGGTTTCACATCAACGCAGTACCAGTCCCCAGATCATGCATTCCATAATCGAAACTACCCCCTTGTACGCCCGTTGTGCTGACCGCAGAAGACTCCTCATTACGAGGTGATCGTGGCACTCTCAACGCTGAAAACCACAGGCCAGAATGGGCAGTGGTGAATCCCCGACTACAATGACTGTGGCCTTGGCTTTGGACGCTTCCCATCAACGTACCGCCGCTGACGCTAACGATGTTGTCCGACCCGGATGGACCACGAGGTAAGGTTAGATGTCGACGAAGCTCGAGGTAGAACACGTATGGCTTACCTGTGAGTGCATTGGTCTCGATGGTGAATTGTGTGATCCTCACGACAACGCGTTTGGTATCCTTGATTAGAAACCCGTCCCGAGTGTGCTAGGGGATGTGAATATCATTGTTATCTCCTCAGGTGAGACGGAATACTCACCAGGTCATATAAGCTGCGATGGGGATATCACACAGGGCAGACTTGCAGCACCATACTTATCGATTAAATGGGGAATATCAAGATTGGTAAATTGAGATAAATTGAGGGAGGGGAAGCAAACAACTCATCGCAGTGGCTACCGGTAACTCCGGAGACTCGAGAGTTGCGCAGGTTCTCCACGCTTCCAGCTTTCGCACCAAACGTTACCGCTGTGATTGCCGCCGCAGAACTCATCACGGAAAGCTCCAGATCAACAAAGAGGTGAGACGTGCTACAACACGTTGAAAACCAATCATACCACGACCAGAGCCATGGGGATTATTCTGCTTTGCGACAATACGGATATACGCCAAGCATAGAACACTTCGACCCCCCAGGCCGACTACCGCAGATTCTCAGGACTTGCAAAACCTCAATAGCCTAAGAATTACTTACTTATGCCACCAACCATTGGTACGAAGGACAATTCCAGGCAAGTCAGAAGTACTACGCTGAGAGGCAAACCAATTATACCCCTCTCGCCCTGACCATATAACTTGCGCCGTGAGAAGAGCGTAGATCCCAAACACGACGGCCTTGATGAGCTGTCTCTCGTTATCTGTTAAAATCCGTAACGAAGGCATGGGTTGAGGGACAAAAAGAATGAGGCTTTACAACGCCCATATGGGCCGAGAGAACGGCGAATAGACAGGGTAGAACAATGTTCCCGCCATGCTGTACAAGGACTGTGAACACCATCTCCGTCGACGTGAGTGAGAGCCTTTGTTTACCAGTGGTTGAAAACAAGGTCGTGTTCAGTCTAGCTATGCAGCACCGAAGCTGGAGGCTCATGACTTCAGAGTCATTCGTGCATACTGGTGCAGGTTATCGCAAAAGGGAACAAGTGGGTCCATTGGGAAAAGTTTCGGCTCACAGTGTATAACATAGAGCTGATCTCGTTCTGAGTACATCAAGATCTCCCATTAAACGTAGAGGGCGGAGAAGTACCCCAATCGCGAGTTTGGGGACAATAGTCAAAGTGTCATTCCTTGTGGTCCCCAACGCCGGAGTCCCGACCATCCCCCTCCCTAATCTCCCCCGCCACAATCACACTCTTACGTAGCGGAGGCGTGTCATCTGGTACGGAGCGAATGCAGCTTTTACGGCGGGTATACATTTCCTGGTGATATGAAACTCAACACAGGTCGAACGGACTAATAAAGATGAATCTAACCGACGTGTCCAGGAGCGACAAACGAGAGTGGCTAATGGGCCGTAAAAGTTTCCTACTTTAAGTTCCGAGGATGGTCAAATCAGACAAACCGAGAAGTTACGGACAGTGACAGCTTCACTTACCTCGTCGTCAAATGGAATCAGTCTTCAGCTCGGGCGATTCACGCCGAGGTTCCGTTCCTGAAAGCACCAAATACGTTGATCAGGCCAGAGCTGACCTTCTCGAGTTCTTGGCACGTACCCGGGCCGTGTATGGAATGTTTGTGCTCGAGGTGACAGTAGAGATGCCGAGCGTTGCGTTGGAATGCAGGACTGAATATTACTCCAATAGACAACGGCCAGACCAGCAAGGCCGCCCCTTTATCTTGTAGATCACATACCGTTCTCAAGAGCACGACTGCAAATGCATCAGAACCACCTACTTGCACACAATGTCAAATATACTCACCTCATCGAACCCTGCGCGTTCTTTGATTCACCTTGTATGAAAACCTATCGTGCTTGGGTCAGTTTATGCGTTTCTCACTTGTTATGACTGGAACAAATGTCCGTTCCAGCGAAGTTCCCCGAGGTACGAGGACAAGGCGATTCGGAAATTGGCGTGGTCACAAGTCGTCCTGAACAGTTGCGGAGTGAATGGAACGAGGGTGAGATATTAATCAGTCACGGTCTAGACTGACGACACATCCCTGGGGCTGCGATTGGGACATTATGTTGGAGCAAACAAAGGCAAGCCTCAACTCGACTCCAAGTTCGGGCCAGCTCCGATATATAGGGCACGGTGAGTGTCCCGTTTGTAATATTCGAGAGGCACGACAACATGTGTGTGTGGTTGGGCTGAAGCGGGTAGACGGACACCGGAAGCTGTTACTCGAAATCCTCTGCCTTGAAGTTGGGCTTGAGAGCACAAACTTGAGATCCAGAGTAGAGGGGAGTGGTTGACATTGGTTAAAGGTTGCAAAGTTTGTTGGGAGGGAAGGGCTTCACACCGCTGTGAGTTCTTCGCGGCTTCTGAGTAGAACGATGATGATACGGGTAGTCTCACACAACGGTTTCTAGAAGGCTCGATCGAGTCCACCAAACGGAGTCGTTCAGTTCAAGCTTTGTCAACGATCCAAGTCCCAACCCGACCTTCTTTCCCCAGTCCACATTCCTCGACACAGCTCTGAATTCCCTCCTTCATCTACCGGGCCACAAAAATGACGCTGTCGAGATGATTAAAGTGGCTTTAAATGAGGTGGGATGAATCAATGAGTACCATTTCCACTCCAACACGACGCAAAGGACGATACTCCAATCGTGAGGTCGTGGTTGAGATGGTTGTTGAATGTCCGACTTTGTGCAACGCTGGTTACAAGAATGGAGATACGAAGGACGAATATGAATAGAGAGAGATAGTTTTTGGATACGAGAACGATCATGAAGGCCCGGTCCAGGATCACGGTGAGACTCACCCGCTATAGCCCGGGCCGTGCATCCAAACTCTTTCCATGACTGCGATGACCATCAAACCACCCTCTCTCTCACTCATTCACTTTCGAATCCCTGGCGCTCCTCATGACAACCGAAATGGCGGCTGAGAACGTACGCGATGTCGAAGGAACATCCTAGATATGCTCCTGGTTCGGGCAAAAATAGTATGCCATTTGTCAAATTTTAACGAGTCTTCTGCCATTCACAGTCTGTCCGTATACCTCAAGGATGTTCGACTCAAGCAGCTAGGGCAACGAATGGATGGAGATGATGCATATATTGGGGAGCTACGCGGAAATAAGAAGGCTGGAAGGTACGTTGTCAATTCCTTGTATCACGAAAATTTCTCTAATCAATCCTGAAGGTTGCACGCATAGGCTCGAGGGCCATTTCTCTGGTCACTACTATCAGTCTCCGTACCGCCCACCCCCCACCGTGGTTTAGGTGCACAATCACCGTCAAACATCCCTCAGAGTCAAATGTTTTCAACCCATCAAAATGGGCGTTGGAAAGTGCTCGGTCACCTAGAAGGAGTCATCAGGGTTATGCCTCACAGATTACTCGTGCTTCGGAGAATCTGGCAATCATAATGGCTCGAAGGACAACCCTTGAAAGGGAGGTATAGAATGGCAATTGTTACGAGAGTACGTCCATTGTACTTCTAGAATCGTCTAGTCTCGCGAGTCGCCATTCAACAGACGTTCTATAGGCCTAGGCACATTCGTACTCCCGTGTCTTTACTGAAGTTTTGTAATGCTGGGTGTCGATGAGGAAGGTATGAGAGCGGTGTATTCGTGCAGCGAGGTAAGTTTACATTGTTTTCATCGGGTTGGCATGGCCTCGCTGACCC
The DNA here is from genome assembly GCA_024721195.1 of Marasmius sp. AFHP31. Lineage (NCBI taxonomy): Eukaryota > Fungi > Basidiomycota > Agaricomycetes > Agaricales > Marasmiaceae > Marasmius > Marasmius sp. AFHP31. Next base: position 100,747 of record JANHQD010003195.1, read on the forward strand.
TACTGTCGGCTGTTGGACACCAGATTCGTTGGTCCGAACTTTGGAATGCGGTTGTAGGGATATTTTAGTCGCCAATTGAATCTGGCAAAGCACTGTCATCACATATTTCAGCAAGGCATGGTCCGCCATGGATGAGGGATAACACGAGAGGGTGAGACATGCGATGTTTATTGTTTTGACCGAGAACTGATCAATAGTGTTCATAGAACAAGGATACAGAGGATATCGGATGTGACATGAAGCACAGGGCCGAGCTGTCGATAGAGAACGCATTTTGTTGAACCTCGTAGACTTGGAACGAAAAGTTATGTATCGAATACCGTTGGATATCTAAGTTTTTCGGGCTATATCACGACACCGGTGACGGGGATAAATCTATTCTGATTTCCATGTAAACGCAACTAGAGACTAAGATGAGCACGAGTCGCGAGAGCTGCACTTGCAACGGACCGAATTCTGACATTACCTTGCCTCAATCGATATCTCCAATGTCGAGGTCGAGGGTCTGCGCGGTGGTGTTGGAGCTCTCGGATACTTTTAACAAGGGAGAGAGGAATATGGGTAAGCATAATATAGTTACATACAAGTTCAAAATCGGGCAAGAATTACATGGGAAGTCAAGTTTGAACTAGCATGCGACTACGGAGTAATCTAAATCATTCACGCGGGCAACAGTCTGCGACACCAAATTACCTGGAGATTGTACATCAGAACCTCAACGTATACATGCGTGGATGAAATATAGTACGTACACCATTTCTTCAGGAATCCAGGTTTGGCCCAGTGAGTTGACGGACCTTCCGTTTCTGTTGATAGCCTCGCCATGGATTCGGGTTCTGCGTCATGTTTCACAGCGGTCTCTGTGCCTGGAGGGATAGACAGAGATGTTCGGTGAGTGCTGGAGGGTGTGGATTCTGATGATTTCTGAGCTGGGTGAGTTGTAGTGGGATGTTCGAGTGCTGAGATTTGTGCCGTTGACGTCAAGACTCCATGCTCGAGGGGAAGCTCTGCCAGCAAAATCAGAGGAGATCAGACAATGGCAAAGGGAGGAGATGGATGGAATGAACCTTCATCAACCTGCGCAAATCGATCTGAGGTTCTCGGAGTTTGGTAGATGCTTTTGTCATATCCGAGAGATCGAGCGAAATCCGTGGTAGACGGGTCAAACCCTCGGGGTAGCTGATATTGGCGTAGGGAGTTGTAGGCATGGTTCGACCAAGAGTATGACCGGGAGAATTGAGAGATTCTGAACGTTGTTGGAAGGCCAAAGTCGAGGCAAAGGTTGTGCGAGAGCGGAGACTGGCCATCTCCATCAAAGGACCAGAAATGCATGGAAGAGGTGTTTCTGGCGTCGAGCTCAAGAGATGGTCGGACAAAGAGATAGATAGGCTGTTGGGATCGTTGACGGGCTTCAGAGTCTGAAAGGTCGCCAGACATCAAGGCGTAAGGATAAACAAGGTCTGAAAGATGTTGGTAGATGGAAGGGGAGTGGTAAACGAGGACGCACGGTAGACACTCAAATCCTCTTCCATGGATATTCCACGCGCACCAAAAACACTCCAGGCTTGTGCCATCCACGCCCACAGTGCAGCCGAATTCCACCTCAACGGAAGGTACCGGTAGTCTCCACCATTGAGCGTAAATCTACTTGAGGTGTTAGATGGAAGGAGTGGGTGATGTTTTGAAGCCCACCTTGTCATCCCATCTGTCAGCAATTTTTGATCTGAAAGAGTACTGTGAAAACTTGTCCAGGTGTTGTTTGCGACCGCGATGGGGGCGTTGGTCAACGTCGAAATCACCGTCGGCCGAAGAACTCGTTCAGGCACATCAGTCAAGGCACCCGAAAAAGCGACTCCACCGACGACAACCTCATCAACGTGCTCCGACTTGAGGCCCGCCAAGAAGCGCAACAAAACGTCTTCTTGAACGAGTTCTGCCGTCAAAGGCAGCTCACCGCAAAAAATCTCTCCCTTGAACCTGGACTTTGGCCCTGGCGGACCACGACAAAACACTCCCTTCCCCAGATCCAACCACAATTCTTCGGTCTCGCAACCCAATTGAAACTGTCACGGGTTTATTCAACTGTATCCGAATATTATACTGACTACTTACTTGTAAATTATAGAGATAAATCCGACCTACAATCCCTGCATTCACCTGCGCAGCCGGCACCAGCTCTGAAGGGACAAGTCAGCGAAACTCGACCTTTGGCATCCAATCAGTACGCACCATTGTACATTAGCATTGATGGGGCCGCTGACAGGTTGTAGCCGTAGACTTGTGGTCCGTTCAATGTCCTGAGGCGACTTGAGCATCCATGCGATGGGAGGAGAGCTTAGACGTACAGTCCACTTATCAACATAGCGAAATCTTTTTCAAATGCCTGGAATGAATTGAGCATTCATCGGTTAAAATGGCGATCGATTCTCGTACCTGTTTCGCTTCCGGACCAATGTATTCCACCAGCGTGAAGACCCTACCCGGTCTATCCACAATTTCGACTGCGTATGAAATTCTATCAGCTCGAGCTCGTCTCCTTGTTCGCCAACTCCATTTTTCCCCTTCTTCCCATAGGTAACGTCCGTTCTCCTTCAGCTTGTAGATTGCGCCACGCTTCACATAGTAGTACTGGGGAATGATAAGATGTCGATCCTCGTATCCAGCTTTAGCCGCTTACCTCGTCCAACACTGTGAGCTCCTTCCTCTCCGCCTGAACAATTGTTGTCGTGTAATTGATCTGATCTCCGTAAATGTGACTGAAGTTTCCGCCTGTGATCTGAAAATTTTGCGCGTTTGGAAAGAACTGGGAAGACATTGAGATGATGAGCAAGGGAAGCGTTGAGTACGAGGATAGAGGGTGGAGGGTGGAGAATGTGGTGGTAGGGAGACAACCCAGATGAAGCCCCACGAGCAGTCCACACCCAGGCTGCGGTCAAAACATGCGATGTACACGCTGTTTGTTCGACAGCAATTCCTCTTTTAGACCTTCGCCGAACTACGCCCACACAGCCCAGCCCAACGCTGTTGCTATCGATATGAACGATCCCTGTCACAAACACGATTGGGTCTCGATAAGGTCACTCACCGCTGCGATCAATGCCCTCTCGAGTCTTCCAATTACCCCCAGTTTCCCAGATCCAATCTGTTACACAGTCCTCGACCGTAGTGGCTTCGGTATCTCGCCAGGTTTGCTGATTTATACGAGAACGACCTCAAGGAGATACAGAGAGAGCCCCAGAGAGTTGTATCTTGTGCGTATCGAGCCTCGGAGTGGTGGGTGTCGTGAAACAAGAAGCACGAATCGGGATCGGCCCGGAGAAAGAAAGAATTTTGCGAATTAAGCGCTCACATGCACACCTCGACTTGTGCTCGGACCATCACCACCACCGGCAATTTTGTGGCATCAACCGCCCTGTCCAACATAATATCGTTGTTTACGGGCTATCGAGTCGGCTTCTGAGTCTTGACTCGAGCGGTGCGTCTGTTGTATCATTTCTAGGCTTATTCGAGGCTCATGATCCCACAAGTTGCCGTGGGTTTCGAGGTTTAAAGCAGCAGAGACCTCGACAAAATCATAGCCATTGTCCGTGAGGCGTTCAATAGCACGTTTGGCACTCAGGTCGATGCAGGCATGCGGATTCCTGTGACGGAATCTGTAGTATGTCCGCCTTACTTTCGCCGCATAAAGGGACTAACCGACGACTATTCTGTTCTCCGTTGCTACTTTCGAAACACTCAGGATTTCAACTCAACTCGTCACCTCTCCGAAACTTTGAGCTTCAATATATGTATTGGTGATCAAGATTCTTCTTCCCTCGCCATGATCCCCGTCGTTGAAAGAACATTCATACAAGATAATCCATACTGAGTATCTTGACACTGTCTGCACTCGGTATCCGACATTCAACTCTCCCCTATGCCTCAAGTGTCAGATTCCGTCAATACCCGCCCGAACTATCATTCCCTGGATCTGGTGGCACATCTCCAGTCTATGTTCGCGCCCTCCGTCGACAATCTCTCAAAACTGACCAGACGTCTTGGAGTATTTCTGGCAGTGACCGTGCCTGGTGGCTCCCTGCAGCTACACCGAGCCTCGAAATGCAGTTTTTGAGAGCTACCGCGTACAGAAACGGAGCCTAACCTTTCAAGGTCTTGCCTCCGAAGCGGACTCAAGAATCGGAGTCAAAAAGCGGGCTAGTTGGATGGAGTTAAGCTAGGGTTTGGTATTCCTCCGGTAAGTCTACCTCGCCAGTTCCCGTGTGCGTCTCTTTCATCATCTCGGTGTTTCCCCCGTTACGAACGCAATGAAAACGAGAAGCGCTACAGTACGGGCCAACACTCGTTATCTACCTGGGACTCAAACCGGGACGCGAACGTTGGGGTCTGTGCCAGTTAGCTGTGGACGTCGGGCGAGGAGTTGTTCTCGTCTTCGAGTCATGGCATCCTCGCAGACAATTGGTATCTTGGGCTTGGTCGAGCAGAGCTACGTATTCCGGGTACGTCTCATTCATTCACTCTTTGTTCTACAAGATCAATCCTTTTATCTATCCAAGAGTAAATACCCCAGTCTTTCCCTGATACTCTTGAAGACCAAGGTTCTCTGGATGCCTCCGAGCCGGGATCAGAGAACTTTGTATCAACATTGCCTCGGGAAGGCCGGCCTTGACGTTGCTAGAACCACCGGCAGGAATCTGTGAATACGTTTATGTGCTGAACCGAATGGACTAATTCATGGCGAGACGCGAGCGGAGACCCCGTTGGATCTGGGCTTTATGATTCCGACAGGAACAATCAAGATGAGGCATTTTTAGACTGGTCGATAGTACGCCGTGTTTCAAAGTGCGTCCACATAACAGTTTCCCTGATTGAATTTGACGATAATATTCCAATCGACAGTGAAGTAGCTTGCTCCGCAAACAGTGAACTCGGTCTCTCAATCTCTTTGCTCCGCACCTGTACACAACGGCCCCGCCGTTGGCAATTATGTATAGAGAAAGGCTCGAATTGGGTTATGTCCGAAGATGACTGCACACCTTCACTGGCCAAGATTACGGGAAAATAAGAAGACAACGGTTATAGTACATAGCCCGCCTATCATAAGGTCAGTCGTCCGTATATGTTCGTATGGAAGGCTTAATTCGCTACTGATTTCTAAACTGGTGTTGAGTGTTTGCCGCGGGGAAACTCCCAAAATGGGTCTGTGAGATCACTCAGGACACGAGCCGCTCAGAACATGGGCACGGGCAATGGCAATGACAAAGTTCAGGAGCATCTGAACGCGCATAACTCTGGGAGTCGGGACATCGTATAAGCCAGGCAACGGCGATAGAGAACCCCGGGAAGTCTGAACCCTGTCGATGCATTTGACGCGCTGGCTGGCTGATCCGAAGCGACATAGGTGAGCGACCTGTAGATCCTCATGTTACAGTATTACCCCTGAAACTTTGTTCTGGCTAATTGTAATTGTTCAGTTCTATGACTCTGAAACCCTGGGACTATTCTTCGGATACCCTCTACCCCCTAATACCGACACCGTATCGTGTCTGCTTGGGTTGCTCAAGGCTGACCTTGAGCACTTGAACAAATCTACACGAAGGATACGTGCGGTCAGACTCCTGTTTAACTCCTAAATTGTGGGAACCCATGCTTGTATACCGTATCTTGACGCGATGTTTGTAAGGTTGGTAAGTCCGGCATGCGCGTCCGTGTAATTGATTCGTTCTTCCTGTCGCAAATTTGCAGGCGACATTATAATGGGGGGTGCCTGATATGGTACCGGCCCGGCCTTACATACTACTTTAAAAGGTATAATATGACACCAGCTGTATATAATTTACCCGAGCCTCCTATTGAATACCATTGAATACCTTACGACTTACACCAAATAAGGACCCATAGTTGGCCCCAATGTGTCGCCCATAGCAATCTATCTTTGTGAGCATGAAGATACGTCAAAACCCACTCTAAGTCGTTGAGAAACTGAGCTGAGGCCAAAAAATTCCAATTGTGCGAATACGAGTGATGTACAATTTACAAAGTGATTGTCAAGAACGCGATAGAAATGGTACCAACGGTTGTCTTCCTTGCCCTCGAGTGGCCTGGATAGAAACATATTAGCTGGTGAGACTTGTGTGCAAGGCAAAAAAAGAGAAGACTTACCCTATCATTGACGAAGGTGATGAGGAACCGACGCCGCACGAGCAAAGATATCCAATGCAGCATTGGTGTAGGACAAAGCAAGGGCCCGTTCCACCCGTCCGACACTGGCAGAGAAGTTGTGGGCAGCTTCATTCACCGGAAAGACATCCATGAGCTCGATTGGCTTCGAGATTCTCCACGTTGACATAACCTTGTGGAGGGCCGCAAGGTAAGGCAAACGGCCCTGGAACGAGTCATCGCCAAGTCCGCCTGAACGATCAACGTGAGGCAGACAATCCGCGGAGCCAACCCAACATGCGTCCAGAAGACACTGTCGGTCGTACGTGGACATGCCGCTCACGTCAAGCTGGGCGTCGAGCACGACCAACTCCTGCCTGAAGTTGAGCTCGAACAACTCGTGCATTATTTCATGCACGATTTGAGGAGCGGGGAGCTTGCCCTCTTCGAGTTCCTGTCCATTCCACGAGGGCCTCATGGTGTCCAGGTTATCGGGCTTGAGCGAGAGGCCGGATTTTACAATGAAATCCCGCAGGACCTCGCCCATTGCCTTAGAGCGCGACACTCTTTTCGGGTCAGAGGGACTAGTTCCAGGACTGGAAGTCATCAGAAGAGCTCGCCACTCTTTGTTCGAAAGGCGCCTCGACTCCACGGAGAGGCGGTAGAGAAGGACTTGACGCAGCTTGAGCCAGCTGCAGATCAAGGTGGCCTTCGTTTTGTCACGTTGGGGGTTGATGAAGAGCCGTGGAGGAGGGAGGGAATAGCCACCACCAACGCCATCTGGTGCGCGAACAGAGTTATCGTGGGTGGACAGAGCTTCAAGAGCGGACTTCCACGCTGAGACACCGGGGGGCATCAAAGGGGATGTAGGGTCGAGGAAGGTATTGATACCGTGTTTGCTAGACGCTGGAGCCTTCCCGGTTCTTGCATCTAGGTAGTGTAGAGATGTGAGATAAACGAGAGAGAGAAATGAGCGCTGAGTTCGACTTACAGGGTGTGCCCCGAGAGGAGCCAGGAACAACTGCGGAAGAGGATAGGGATGTTCTGGCCAGAGATGTTGAACTCCGAGGCTCAGACGAACCAAAGAGGGAAGGATATTGGAGTAATGAGTGCACAAAATTGGCCATCGCTTGATATCGTTCGGGTTTGTTGGCGAGTCCAACATAGATGACGCGTGACGAGGGCTGAGATTCTGCCAAGTCAACCTCGTAACCACCGTGCAGCTCCATCTTCTCCCTGTAATCTGTGGCGATAAATGTTGCGGCCTTGTCGACACGAACATCCAGCGACTGGGCGATCGGACGTGTGTACCACACCGGAACGCCTGCATGAAAGAGTCGATCCACCACGTCCAGGTCATCCGAAAAGGCCCCCATGATCTCCTGGTCCACTGAAACAGCCTTGCCTTCAACCCCTCTAGCCATGAACCTCTCTCGATAAGTCTCAACCCAGTCGAGTCTAGCCAAGAGCTCGAGACATTGGCGTTGTGCGGATGTGAACCGGAGAAAGGTAACGCTTTCGGTGGCCCATTGGCTCTCCAGCCTTTCTAGCAGCGAGCGGAGCTGCGTTGACTGCGTGGAAACGTATGGATCCTCCCTTTTGCTTGATGATCTATCGAGAATTGCGGATGCCATGGCGTGAAATTGCCAGTACAAAGCCCGAGAAAGTCTCCCCAATCCTTCGCAAACGTCCAAGGCAGCCCTCTGTTCGAAGTACTCCGAGGTAGGACGCACCCAGGCAGTTGAAAGATGGTGCTTAGGGTCGGAAGATGGCGTCCGTATGATTGCGAGATGGGCTATGGGGCGATTGAAGGGCTGAGGATGGAAGAGGGGATCGTCTTGACCGAAATGGAGGGCTCTGCGTAGCCGAACACGGCACTCGTTGATCGGAGGTGCGTACAGGACGTCCATGTTGGGGGAAGTGACCAAGACGTTGCCTGGGTAGGCGTTTCCCACCCGTCCTTCAAACGAACGTATAGCTGGTAGGGTAGAAGTCAGCAATTCCACGAAGGTAGACAACTGAGCAAGTCAGAACGCACGAGCATCGGGATTGGTGTGGCGAATAAGGAGGGAGGGGTCTTGTAGAAAGTCTTTTGTCTCCAAGGCACGAGAGAACGCGTAATCAGGAATCGAGGTATTCATCGGAAAGGATTCTGCAATGGCTCGGAGCTGTAGTAGACAGGGTTTGAGCGTTGAATAGAGAATATAAATGAAGGGAGATTGGCCCAAAGAGACCTGTTGGGCAGACGCAAGCCAGGACAAAAGCCTTAGACTCGCAAGCGACCGATGGGGATCGTGTCGCGAAACTAGCGGCGCGAACCGTCTAGTTCAGGATAGTGAGGAGGAAGCGTGTTACCTTGAGAGGGTTATTCTATATTAACTGACAGTCAGAACCTGTAGAGAGAGGTGTTGACGAACTGACACGTACTTTTTAGGTGAATTGAACCTCAGGAGAACTTGCGAGATATCTATATCTGTGGGGCGAATTCCACGATGAGGAGAAGAGTGGTGAGGAGTCGATTACGCACCTTGGTATCGACGGATTGCGTGGAAAGGATAAAGAAGGTTGAAGACAGAGCCAAGACGCGAGTCTTTGACTCAAAAGCGACCGATTGAGATCGTATCGCAAGATCAGCGGCGTGAACCGTCCAATCAGGCCCGGAAGATGGTATATTGATTTGAGGAGTAAATACGCTATGAGTTATGTGAGCAAAGAGGTAAGTAGAAGACGGAACATCGACTTACTATTGGTTTGTAGATCGCGGTCAAGAGGAAAGACGGTTGGATTCGTGACATGATAGATCACATCAAGATCACTTGTCGTGACGTGCCGTCACATCACTCTTTCTTTTCAACTACCATCACGATGCCCTCTCCTCACTCTTTGCCCTCTCCCTTCGCCTTATGCGGTCTGGTTCGCGCCAACCGCTCGACGTTTGGTTCACGCCAACGTTTTGGAACGTGTCTGGTTTCCGCCAACACGCTCATTCTGAATCGTCTTCGTACAACACTGGATTTTCGACTGGCGCAATATACGGTACGTTCGCCTCCAATCAATGCAACCCGGTATAGATGCGCCACACGCCGGTGTAAATAAAACCTAACTAATATAGCCAAATCTCCCCAACACTGGATGTAGCTGAAAGGCGCGGGAAACGTGGATCGGCGTTGATCAAAGGTTCGGCTCTTAGTCAGACTGCACCAAAGCTGATGAAATCGATACAAGAAGTTCTTCTACGAACTAAGCGAAGCTCCGCACTTGTCTAAAGCTCGGAGGGAGTGTGTATATGTGTGTGTATAGGTTGGTAGGAGGGAATATAGC
>JANHQD010003195.1:110243-124279 GCA_024721195.1 Marasmius sp. AFHP31
GGCCCAAAGAGACCTGTTGGGCAGACGCAAGCCAGGACAAAAGCCTTAGACTCGCAAGCGACCGATGGGGATCGTGTCGCGAAACTAGCGGCGCGAACCGTCTAGTTCAGGATAGTGAGGAGGAAGCGCGTTACCTTGAGAGGGTTATTCTATATTAACTGACAGTCAGAACCTGTAGAGAGAGGTGTTGACGAACTGACACGTACTTTTTAGGTGAATTGAACCTCAGGAGAACTTGCGAGATATCTATATCTGTGGGGCGAATTCCACGATGAGGAGAAGAGTGGTGAGGAGTCGATTACACACCTTGGTATCGACGGATTGCGTGGAAAGGATATAGAAGGTTGAAGACAGAGCCAAGACGCGAGTCTTTGACTCAAAAGTGACCGATTGAGATCGTATCGCAAGATCAGCGGCGTGAACCGTCCGATCAGGCCCGGAAGATGGTATATTGATTTGAGGAGTAAATACGCTATGAGTTATGTGAGCAAAGAGGTAAGTAGAAGACGGAACATGGACTTACTATTGGTTTGTAGATCGCGGTCAAGAGGAAAGACGGTTGGATTCGTGACATGATAGATCACATCGAGATCACTTGTCGTGACGTGCCGTCACATCACTCTTTCTTTTCAACTACCATCACGATGCCCTCTCCTCACTCTTTGCCCTCTCCCTTTGCCTTATGCGGTCTGGTTCGCGCCAACCGCTCGACGTTTGGTTCACGCCAACGTTTTGGAACATGTCTGGTTTCCGCCAACACGCTCATTCTGAATCGTCTTCGTACAACACTGGATTTTCGACTGGTGCAATATACGGTACGTTCGCCTCCAATCAATGCAACCCGGTCACTACTAATACGAGCGAACGGCTCAGATCGCGTTGGTCTCACCCTTCACTCCCATGAACCTCAAACAGGTAAGCCTTTTCATGGTTGTTGGCTCATCTGATTCTCGTTGTTTATCAGAGTCGAGACATTGTCTCCCGTGGTCTGGTTTGCGCCAATCACGCAACGTTTGGTTCGCACCAACGTCTCATATAGTGCACGTCTCTGCCTGCACAGATGTGTTCATTAAGGGCTGGTGGATCTGCCACCGCTGGAAACCCCGACCCTGGAGGATGAAAGCGGTTGCAGATCTTGCCAATCGGACTTCCTCCCGAGAAGGATTCGACCTGCAGAGGTCTTTGCCAAAGTAAGCCTTTCACTTACTGCCGTCAGCGATCCGAATGGCTCACATTCCCAGGTTTCAGAAGCTTCTTGTGCTATATCCGGTGCGACATCTTCACCGCGTGGAATTCCAATGAGTTACACCCCTAATGCGATTCATTATCGATAGGATTTGTAGTCCTATGCCTGGCAATATCCGATCGATTGTCTTCTCCTCCTCACTCCCAGCATGCCCGACAAAATCTGCGAAATCTGCGGACGTTCTGTAGGCTCGCAAGGAAGCGGTATGCACCGTAAGAAATGCGCAGCAGAACAAGAGGGAAAGCGCAGGACTGCTGCGTTTTTCGCAGCACACCCTGGCAGGGTTCCTGCAAGCCATCCTATTGACTGTATGTGGGGTTTGACTTCACGTTTTTACATGCTCATCACAAGTTATAGCTGGTCCAGGCTTTCGCGAAGCCCACTTTCCATCGGCCACCCTAGATCCTGCGACGACTGGCGCTGCTGAAGACTGGGACGATTACGAAGCCAATCAGGTAGATCCCGATATGGAAGGCTGGCCTACTGAAGGCGAAGAGACGAACCCGACCCTTGGTGAGTCTTACTGTGTGTTCAGTTCACGAATTTCACTCAATCCATATTCCAAGACGCTTGGAACGGGGCACCCTACTGCAGCAGATCCTATACTCCAGCGGTGAACGACATCTTGGTCGAGCACCATCCTTCGATCATGACGCCCAACCGCGTTATGTCTCTTGACTCGTATCTGCGATCACAACGCGAAGAGGCGACCCCCCCTCCTCCGATGAAGCAGCCTTGGGCCCCATTTCAATCACGTATCGACTTCGATGTTGCGAATTTTGCGTTACAAGCCCGACTCAATAAGAACTTAACCAATGTCCTCCTTCAGCTGGTTCGGCGAATAACCAAGGGCGAAACGGTTTCGTTCAAGAACTATAACAACATATGTGAACTCTGGGAAAGAGCCTCTCATATGTCGACCCCGGTAGGTTGTTCGTCTTATATCTACTCCAGACTCGTGTCTCAAGTGTTTCTCTTCAGTTTGAGAAGCAAGATTTGGCAGCGAGTTTCAAACCCGCTTCAGGGGAGGTGACGTATAACCTATCGTGCTACGTGAGAGACACCTGGAGTTGGACACAAGATCTCCTCGGAGATCCCCTTGTCAAACATCGGTTCCATTGGGATGCTCAGCGGTTGTACCGGTGGACTGGACGAACATGGGAGAGGTTTGTTTCATCGCCTTGGACTGCAGATAGGTTCTGGGACATACAGGTATGTTTCGCGATACGATTCGCCTGCAGATACGATCTAAAAGCTCTCATCTGGTAGACCGACTTACCCAACGGCGGAAAGCCCCTCGCGTACATCATATACTCCGACAAGACAAGACTTTCGTCGTTTGGTTCAGCGATGGGCTACCCGGTTGTCGCTCAAATCGCCAACATTGACGACGGTGTGCGAAACAGCAACATCAATGTAGGAGGAGGAAGGGTGATTGGATGGATCGACGTCTTGAGTATCCATTGCTGGCTCTCCTCGACATCTCACTGACAGCTCAGACAGATCCCTGACGACATCAAGTACAAGAAACTAGAAGGTTTTGTTCGACTGAAGAGGGTTGCATCGCAGAGCCAGATGGAAATGATCCTCGGTTCTGTCAAAGAGCAATCCGCTTTTGGGACCGCTGTTCGCCTCATGCCCCATTACGAGCTCGATCTATGGCCGTGCATTCCCATAAGTTCCTCGGATCACGAGGAACAGTAAGTGCTCTTTTTCTGACCTCAATGGTTTCAAAGGCTGATCCCCCTCGAAGAGGATTCTACACGCTCACAAAGGGACCAAAGTCGCTGTACCCCTGCCCGGTCTGCCTCGTACCAAAGGAGAACCAGTCGGATCATTCGCAAGATTGGCCCGCGAGAACGACATAGAGCATGCGTGCCCTTTACGAATCCGGAGACCAAAGCGCTATGATGCAAGTAGGAATAAGGGATGTGGAGGTACGCGTGTCTCTCTCGACAATCGTTCCATTTTACTAAAGAATTCATGGCAGAATTTCTTCTGGAATCTCGATCATTCCGATCCCTACTTAGCGTGCTCATACGACAGACTTCACGCTGCAATCGGGTTATTCCACCATCTCCTTTTAGAACTACAGGCCCGAGTCAAGCGTCTCGGCCCCTCCTCACGGTCTAAGGTTGATGAACAGTAAGTGTTGGCCTTACCCCGTACATATTACGTGAATGCTGACCCTTCTCGATTGTTACTAGAATCGCCGCGTTCCCTCGATGGAGCGGTCTTCCTCATTTTAATCGCGTGATGGGGGTGCAGTTCACGGACGGAACAAAGGAGGAGGCCATAGCAAAGGTGGGGGTGAGAACATTCACACAGACCTTGGCCCTGTCGTGACAGCAAGTGGGGTTTTGCGCACTCAATGTACTGTCGAGAGAAGTGGACCCCAACGGATGGCTGCTCTTGAGATGTGTACACGCGTTCAGGCGATTCAACATGTACACGGCGCTCACTCAACATACGACAGAGACCATCAGGAAAGGACAGCTCGCAGCAATGGAGCTATTGGAGCTCATTCAGGTGGGCTGTTTCGAGTACTCTGATATGCGAGTAGATCCTGACAAGCTTATAGCAGTATAGTAAGGCAGCAGAGGCGGAACCTTGGCAAGCAGACGACAAGCGTACCTCATGGTGCTTCCCGAAGGCACACACCTACAAGCACGCCTTCGACGACATAATAAACAAGGGGGTTGCACGTAATTACACGACCAAGATCAACGAAAACATGCACGGTCCCCTAAAGAAGTCTTATCAGCTCCAGTCTAATTTCCGCGATTTCGCGCCACAGGTTAGTCTCCTCGTGTCTCCTCATTGCTGTGAATTGACCCAAATGGTTAGATTCTTCGTCTTGATCATTGCGCTTATGTCGCGTCAATCATCAACCAATGTATCGACCATTACGACCAACGAGAAGCCCTCTCAAAGTCCTCACCTCTAGCGCCACAGGAAGCAAGAGCCCTGATCAACTCTAGCGAATCTACAGATGAAGGCACAGAGGGAGGCACAGATGAAGATGCCGGCGGCCTTGCGATTGAAGAAGAGCCTAGTGAGCCGACCTTGGACGAAGGTCTCACGATGCTCGTTCCCGCGCGAACGTGGTCTTTCAAGGCGTTGGAGGAGGAGCATGACGGCGATTCTGCGTTCCGGCAATTCCGCCTGCGATTTCAGCGGTTTCTCCCCGGCTTTCTAGCAAAGTATACCGACAAGCGCCTCCCCTCATCGCACCGTTATGGGGAAGAAGACCAGGTGAGTTGTGTTGCAACGCCTCGTGGCTGAATGTCAAGTCGAGTCTAAAAATTCCCTCTACTCAGGTCATTCAAGAGTACCGCTTAATTAAATCGTTTTACCAATCCCTCGTTGGCTGGGAGGTCCAATGTGACTTCATTCGAGCACACCCTGACTTCTTCCGCAACAAGCGATATGATGCCGTTCTTATCAACTTCGAAGGGTGAAACATATTCGCGCGCTTGGTCCTCCTTTTCAAGTGTGAAGTACAGTCAGAAGATTACGAATTTGCCTTGATCCAGCCGTACGATGCACCAACAGGGTCGAAGCAAGTTGTTGAGCGGGATATGGGCTTGTATCGAGTTAGGGCGAGACCGCGGAAAGACTCACAATTTGTTCCAGCACGCACAATCATTCGGGGCGCAGTTCTGGTGGAGAAATACGGTCAGAACTTTGGGACCGAGGACTACTTTGTCATGGATGACATCGATGAGGACATGTTCCTCAGGATGCAGGTCCTCTATTGAGGCCGACGCGTCCTGACTACAAGCTCCTCTGACTTCCGATGGCAGTTTACAAAGTACGTCTTATTACTCTCATGCACGCGTTTGTGACCACTTGCTAACTCCCTCGTTCGTTACATTTATGGTAGTTGGTGAAAATAGATCAACATGCTTTCTTTTTTACAGTGAATGAATGTTTCGTTATCTTGACTTTGCGAAAAATGAGGCGACGCGTGTCAGTGGGTACAAAAGCCACCGATAAGTTTTCTCTTTCTTCATTCCACCCCCTTGTCCTTGCTTTACCTCTTACGCTAAATGTCTAACACCCCAGACGCGAATGCAACCACCACTCCGTCGCAACCTGAGGACCCACTGGATCTGACCAAGGTCGCCGATGAAAATGTGAGTCCCCGTCGCCGCCTTCAGTCCATTGAGCTCGATGAACTTACCATTTGTTTAGCAAGCCATTGCTGCTGCTTTGAGGAAAGCGCAGATGGACAATCAAGCGTTGACCTCCCGGTTGAAAGACGCGCGTATCGGAGTCAGCGAGGAGCCTACATCGTCGATCTCCTCCAAGGCTTCCTCCAAGGCTTCTGAGTCCTCTAAGTCCTCAGCGGCCACCGAGGCTTAGAAGAACGAGGTGAAACAGAGTGGCTCAAAGTTCATGGCTATGCACCGACCATGGGACCCACCTATGGCTTCGTTCTGCGGCGAGATCGAGGTGGCGAAAGCCACCAACCCTTACGATGTCCTGAGGTACACCAACAGCGCTTTTCAGACCCAATGCGAATTTGCTGAGGTATTCAGCACCATCCCCAAGACATCGGAGCACCAGCAGATGCTCGCTGGGCGACTCCCTAACTACATCAAAACCATACGTTTCCTTTTCTCCATTCGTGCTTGGTTTCTCATCAGTTCTCTAGTTTCAACAGGGTATCGGCGCAGGGCGAACTAATGCTGTTGCCAAACTCAAGGCAGCTGCCGGCGAAATCTATTCTGACTTTCACTGGGTCCACCCCAACTTCTTCGCGTCTCGCCAGAATGACAAGGCGCGGTCGGAGAATGCTGAAGCTCGGGAGTTGCTTGGGTTCAATTCTTGCGACACATCGTACGCATTACTTCCACCCCTCCTTTACCTTCTGTTCCGACCAGAGGACCCCAACGGCCTTTTCAGAAGTGAGGAGCTCATGAAGGTTCGTTTCTTCTGTACGCTGTTAACTCAGCAAAGCTCAGCCGTGTCTCTTTTAGCTCGCGAAGGTACTCTTGTTCGGCTCTCAGTCAATTAAACCCACCCCCGGCAAAACGAAGAAGACTATGGGCCAGCTTTGGGATATCAAGTCTTCGACACCCGGGCTGATTGCCTTCACAGCCGTATTCGTGAGTACAGATCTTCCCTTAAGCCGTTCGTATCCTGACCCGCGTTGTTCATGCAGGCCCGATTCCTCTTTTCGCCCGACAAAGATTTCACCAAGGCGGGGAAAGTTATCAAGTACGCAGCTGACTTCGACAAGTACAAGAAGAATCTCATTATCTCTTCGAACAACGCCCACATCCAGAAGACGTTTGCGCTGTGGAACGCCTACCTTTTCGGCACTAAGGCCGTTCCAGAAGGCAGCGATGACTCCGACAACGACGAGATGCTTAGAGCCATTGACGACATGGGCTCAGATAGCGCCGACGACACCGTACCCATCGTTTCCGCCTCCAGAACCCCTCAGTTCACTCCCACCCCCGTTGCTTCTGCTATCGGAACCCCTCAGCTCACTCCCACCCCCACTGCTTCCACCGTTGTCTCTCGTCAGCCCACCCCCACCCCTACTCGTCCTTCAACCGCTGCCGTCAACGTCGATACCGAGTTGTTGACGGTTGAAAGCAACGGAGTACAGGCGGTTGAAAGCAATGAAGTACAGGCGGTTGACCCAGATACGGCACCATCTCAGGATGAAGCGCCCCCACGAGCAAAACGTGGCAGTAGGACCACTGCACCAAAGGCCACAAAGGGCAAGAGCGGCGGGGGAGGTCAAGCTAGCGGCACCGCAGCAGGTAGTGGAGCGGGTAATGGGAAGGGTCGCGCCAAAGGTCGTGGAGGTAGAGGAAAGGCTCGGGTTGTGGACGTCCCCACAGACGAGGAACAGCCAGCGCCGCCCACCAATAACCGCCGACTAACCCGACAAGGTGCTTCGCAGAATGTGATTACTGTCTCCTGTGGTGACGAGGAGGAATCGGAGTAAGTTGGGGTCGAATATTTCTTGGTCGTAGCTCGTATTCTACACGCTTGTATGTTACGTTCTACGTTACTCTCACCCGCACATCACACTAACAAAATTCTATCAATATGTTCGAGTTGTCTATCTGGTCAATGACGAAGGGGGAGTGACTGACGGTCTCGAATTCCATGCCATCATTGTTATTTCTTTTAGTGTTAATGAAGTACAAGATACATTAGAGACCGGGAACACGAGCAAATGCCAGTACTACTAGGTCTAGGTGGAGGGAAGGGATGGTTATATATAAGGTACCTTCTATGATAAATAAGGCCACTTGGCCTAGTAGAAAAAAACGCGAACATGGGTAGGGACCTTATAAGGTCTAAGGTCCTACCTATGAGGTCGTGGGTTCGAATCCCAGAGGAATCCAATAAATAAAGCCGGCAAGTAAGGTGCCGGCCAGCATTTTTGCCGCCTTTGAAGGGTCTTATTTGGTCCCTTATTTGGTCCTTGTAATGTGTCATACAAGGCCATAAAAGGCCCCTTGTATGGCCGGAGCAGCCCTGATATGGGTAGATGCCGGACTATTCAATGAAAAAGCGCCCACGTTATTATGCAATAAAATCTCAATTGTAAGTCGCCTTATATGGTACCTTGTCGGCAGAACGTTTTTATTGTAATCCCTTATAAGGTACATGTCCCTGGTATTCGCTTATTTTGCCTTTCAAGGCCTTATATTCAGTTTCCGCAAATTTGCGACACTATAGAACAGGATTTTTAGCTCTTGAATCACACTGTATTCACATTCAAAAGGTTGACTAGCAGGCAGTTCAAAGACAAGAAGGTGTATAGAACAAGATTTTAGTTCTCAATCATACTTTACTTGTGTTCAAGATTCAGTGCGCGACTCACAGTTGGAGGTCCCGGCACCTCGGACGATATATCCAAGCCGTTATGTTGTACCAACATCAGTTCGATGTTGGTACAACATGGGTCGCATATTGCGGTGACATGGCGACAATCTTCGGGTCACAATGCCAGCAAAGTCGTGGGGCCAATATATTTTGATTCTATTGTGTACATACTGAGCCCATACTGTGACAGGTGTTGTACCGATATCGTTACAATATAAAGGAGGACGTATTGATCCACTATTGCGGATTTCTGGCGGTGTAGCATCACTATTGTACGAGCCCGAGACGATCGGCAGATGTTGGATCCATCTCAATGGGCATATATCCTCGAGTCCCAACTTCAGTTCTGACAGATTTGTGTAAGAAAGTGGACTCCGGAGTGGGGTCAATTTTCCCCGGGATAGCTTTTGACCTTCACAGGATTATAGAGTCAGGGGAGACTGATTGAGTTGAGGCCACTTGTGTGTCGTAGGTATCCAGGAAAAGCAGCGATTCCAAGCTCGTTTTGGCTTGTGACGTTTGAGCCACGCACCAGACGATTGATTCGTGAACACCTTCATTACGTCGACACACCGAGCAGAAATTGAGGAGAACGGTAACATTCTGGTTTGGCCCCAGGTCGACGAGTCAGAGTCAGAGGCGACCAGCGAGCCTGCCGCTGCCAACCCGATCGTCGTCAGGCGAAAGGGCCTCTTTACAGGCTTGGAGAGGACGCGTGTAGAGGTGTTGTCACCCCCGGTCTTGCGTACTTGTCACGATTGAATAAGCTTCGGGAATCATAGGGTTCCGCTGGGTCGTTGAAGGTTGACAGTAGATGATTCCATAGTACTTTAGTGTATTGATGGGCTCGAACCCGTTAGAGGATGTACCGAAACACGACAGGGGAGTCATAATGTAGCACCAGCAAGGCGGCACAATGCACAAAAACGTGGACGAACAGTCTGCAGAGTTTCTGGCTTATCAGTGGAATTGTCGGAAGAGACGCCTAAAAGCACACCAGCTCAACTAACCTTGCTGTGATTTGGCTCCAAACGCTCATCTCAATCTTCTATTGCGGTCTTGCCAACCCCAATCTGCTTGTGCTTCTAGGTTTTGACGCGAAGGTCACGTACGTCTATCTTCAAGTGGCATCTCCGATAATGCTACTAGACGCAGCTCGAAACGTTGACCTGTTTATACATGGGTCGTATTGCAAGCAAGAACAGGGTTGACCAACAACCAGGTGCTGGAATCGAGATGTAGGAGGTCAGTAAAGATAATCCTCCGGGGCATTTCGGAGGCACTGCCATAGTATCTCTTCATTCCCGACATTCCTGTTTGGCGCACTATAGGTAACTTCAGCTCCCAGCAAGCAATGAGAATCAGAAGGTACTCACCTGTAGCCTGAACTACCTTGTCTTCTGCTATCAAAGTCGAGTTTAACCCCAACAAGGAGCCCGCTTGCCACGTATTGAGGCCAAACGTTATCCAGGTTCTCGAACTTCTAAATGGCAGGCGTCAGAGAAATTCCTCACCACTCGATCTTCCAAGTGAAATTGGTAGAACGCTTCTCTTTCTCCGAGCCATTGAGCGAACGAAGAACAATGTTTGGAAGATATTGTGGATTCAGGTCAAATCATTGGTGCACTGAAGGGGGTCGACTCCAGAGATTTTCGGAGGCCTCGGTAAAAGATCAAAAGTCTAGACAACGAGATCTTGAGAACCCGTCGTCGTCAACCGGATATGGGCTATGGGTGTTGAGAGATAACATGGTGGTCTTGTTCAACGCCGCGGGCGCTGACAAAGCCTTTTCACTCGTTGTCCCTGACAACCACCAACAATTATTTGTCAACGCTGTTTCTATGTATTGCACCTCATCCGTCTCCCGAGGACAACAAACTCTGACCTATACTCTGCTTTCGGAACGCAATCAAAAATCAAGCGCGTATCCTAACCACCGTTATTCACAATAATCCGGACTTGCAAGCACATTCTTGAAGCTCAAGGCTTCTGCTGTCTGCCGGAAGCTATGTATCATCTTTCTTGAGTAGTTCAAGCGTGCTTATGCCTCATTCTGGGTTATTTTTCGACCTATGGGAAGCATAATTGTGGGCCAAGCATCGAGATCTAGATTGGATCGCTGTTCTCAAGTTACTCGACAGTTCTCGAATGTTGAACTCCCAATCGGGATCCGTTTTCTCGTACTCCTGGCGGCATTCATAGGAAAGACCAAAACTACAGTAGCTCAGATTCAAGGTCGACAAGTTATTTGGCGTCAGACTCACCCAAAGCTAGAACTCAATTACATGGACATCACCCGTCCCCGCCCACAAGGGAACATGCTCAAATTAACGCCCGGCCCCAAGAATATTCGAGATCCACTCACGTCGCTCTTATGATGGTGATGCCAAATGGGAGCTCATACCTTCAGCCTCCTCGCGCTCGACCCCAGATCATCAGACGATACTCCCGGAATAGAGGTCTTCATATCTCAACGCCGCCTTAATGGATACCCCAACTCGTGTAGTAAGTGATACTCTCGAGCGCCTCGATCGAGACGCGGTATTGAATCAAACCTTTTTCTCATACAGTCTCTATGTCACTCATCTGACGTTGTCGAACCAGATTTCGAAGACCGGACTAGGGGAAGACCTTGTATACGAGTGCAGACTGTCCCGACAAGTATGGACTTGACAAAGGGGAACAGGTGCGTGCCCTCGGCATGTATCACTGCGGTGAGTGTTCTACAGCATTAGAACCACGATTGTTTGGGAAATGAAATTGAAGCGCGGGCGAACAGCGTGCAAAAACGTTCACATTTTCATATCGATAACGCTCATGGGAGGGCTGAGAGGCGCTGGTGACGGTCCTGAATTGAAGCCACAAAGAACGTCGGATAGCTCGATGGCTTAGGTCTTTGAAAATACGAGTGTGTGAGATAGAAGTGCAAGGTAACAGAGAGAGAGGGAGGGAGGGATACAAACGGCAAATATAGCTCAGTCGGGCCAGCTGCTGAGGGGCATATGGAATAGGCGTGGTTTTGGCGCTCCAAGACGTGATCTAGTTGAGGCGTGTAAATGGCGTGTTTGCTTGAAATATAAACATGTTCCCCTGTCATTCGTTGTCTCCCATACCTCAGACCCTTCCCTCTCTCCCCCTCGTTCCACGGCCTACATGTCCACGTTCTTCCCGAATGCGCAAAACGCTTCGATCTCTGGTGGGGTTTTCAGCCACGTTCAACGCGACCAATATAACAATTACACTGGCCGTGCAAGAACTAAACTGATAACTTCGTCCTCCCCTGGTCAACATATAGCGGCAGCACAAGAAACCGACTCTGCGATGACTACGACAATGGTTGTTCACGTTAACGGAAACCAGGTCAATCAGATTATCCAGCAAGAGGGGGAGCATACCGAATTTGACGACGTGAGTTATCTGATCATAACACAGGCAGATTGAAGACTTATGCATGCCCTTCACCTAGTACCGGAATGTCAAGAGTGGTGATTTCTGTCGACTTGAAGATGTATGTGTAGTTGAATATCGTCGGGGACCACGGTGGCATAGGCCCAGCCCTCCAACTGCGAATAAGACCATATGTGCTGTAAAAGTGATTGGGACAGAGGGTACGTTCACGTCGGTGACTTATAGCGGACCGGATGCGCGCAGGGTGAGCTCTGTATCCTCTCTGGGGGAGCGAACAAAAAATGAATAGTTAATTATAGGCTTTTGAAGAGGATTTTCGAAAGTGTTCCCAAGTGCGGTACGTCGAGCCGAACTCCAGATTTACGCACGTGCTGAAAATTCTTCAGTTTATCCAGAACCGCACAGGTATTTGCTGTTGACGTTGGGACGGTTCCGTCACTACTTCTTTGGCACGGTAAGAGTGTATGTGCATGGTGGTTTGTGCGTTCAAGCCGATGTTTTTCTGTAGGGCTGGTACCGATCTCGCACTTTCAAAGGAGTTTGGGATGTCTTGGTGGGATATACCTCTATAATCTGCGTGTAAGTAGCGAAATCAGTGAAATAGAACAGTCTAATCATGCAATTGTAGAGGAAATTGAAATGCTTAGAGGAGGAGCTGTGGGTGGATTCTGCGCGAGGAGTGATCTGTCAAGGTCCAGAGGGGCCAAGGTCAGACATCGGGTGGGGAGCAGGGAGGGTGGAAGTGGACAAACTACCTTTGACCGCGGAAATGCTCCAAGAAGATGTTTTCGTGCGCTTCCTGGCGAGTCTAAAGTCGGAGGAAGTTGATCGGCTGTTTCTGAGGGTAATGTGGCGGGATGGCGTTGACGATGACGAAGGGGTGCCTGAATCGTGCGATCAGCCGACCATTTTTTCCACTTTGACCAAATCCCCCATCGCCGTCACAAACAACGTCTGGACGAGTGGACGGGGTTTAACAGAGAGGAAAGCGTTGGAAAATGGATTGACACGGTGAGTATCCTCGAAAAATCACAGGCCACTCTGTCTGATATTGAATGAGTAGATTCCGACTTGAAAGAGATGGAGGCAGGCTTTGGTTGCGGTTGAATGGGAACGCAGACCAGGCCTGGCTTTCCCAATCATCAAACATCTTTCAAGCTTGTGGAATATCATTGGATGACGATCTGAGTGTCTATAGTGCGTCGATGTTTTGTGTTTCCTCTTCCACTGGCTAACATGTTCCAGAGGTTGTTTGCAGTGGTGCGACGTTGGAAGGCTACCTTGATGACACCCCGGCCCCTCCCAAATCCCAACAACGACACCAGCAGCCAATCTACCTTTTTGTCCATCCACCTCCCCCCGACCTCTCCAAAGGCAAAACATCACGTCTCCACTTCTGGTCATTCCACGAGGACGGTCAACATCGACTTTCACCCGAATCATGTCTCGACTTCGGCCTTCCTATCGAGCTTAAATTCCTCCTTGTGCACGACTTCTCTCAGAAGATCAACAACTACAAGCTGATTCACCAATATCAACTACTACGAGGATTCGATCTAACAACTACCGATTTCGCTCAACACCTTGGATATGATGCTCACATCTTTCAACCCATCCACCATTCCGATCGCTTCATGGAAGTTGATCAAGGTGTGTTCGATTCCCATCTGTTCGTTCTTGCTCTTATCGTGGTGCAGAGCACTCCGACAGCCTTGACAGATCCGTCACCAGCGACAGCTCCGAGTGTCTATTAGATACGATGGACCAACAACTGGCCGAGGACCCGACATCTATGACCAGTAATCAAGGTCAGATAAACTCCAGAGAAGACGAACCCACCATCAACTCAGATCACGTTGCTAACAAACGTCAGAGGAGGAATATGGGATATGAGGGCATTGCGAGAAATGATCCAGAGCCAGTGCGTCATTGATTTTTCTTTCTTAGCATGAGCTTTACTCACATATTCGCAGGACCTTCGCCACAAGAACGATGCCACCAATGGTCATGACCAAGCAATGGATGGACACAATTCTCGCCTTGTACAACCGCTTCCAACGAGGTTTCGGCCCTTCCCACATCCGGTCAACTCGCATCCCCCGATTCCCCTCAATTACTCTCACCCACCCCAAGGGCACCAATCGCAACTTCATTCACCCTCCTACCATAACAATCAACCGCCATATCCTTATCCCTCCCACCCAGCATACCCCTCGTTGGGAGACGTGCCGTTCGCTTCGCATGGTGTGAACATGGCATTTTCTACCACGTCCGATCTATCATCTACCCATCTCCAGTCGCGAGGATGGCCCGAATTGTCACAGAACTCAGCGGCGCCAACCTATTTGGACGCACTGCCGCCCTTCCACGCGTTCAACAGTGGTGAGATCGCCAACTCGGCCAGCGATCTCACCAGAAGTACGATGGACTTGGGCTATACCGCTTCGGATGCTTACTCAGGTGTTAGTACCGCCGCAAATGCATCCAGATACGATCTCGGTGCTACTCAAAATACCGGGTGGTC